>JANJXV010001231.1:0-169354 GCA_024803745.1 Megascapheus bottae | reverse complement strand
TTTGTGAAGTAAGAATGAAGGTGTGTGAAGTCATAGAATGGAAGTGTGTGAAGTCACAGAATGGAGGTGTGTGACGTCATAGAATGGACCTGTGTGAATTCAGAATGGAGGTGTGTGAAGCCATAAAATAGAGGTGTGTGCAGTCGTAGAATGGATGTTTCTGAAGTAGGAATGAAGGTGTGTGAAGTCATAGAATGGAGGTGTGTGAAGTCAAAATGGAGGTTTTTGAACTCAAAAAATGGAGGTGTGTGAAGTCATGGAATGGAGGTGTGTGAATTCCAAGAATGGAGGTGTGTGATGTCAAACAATGGAGGTGTGTGATGTCACAGAATGGAGGTGTGTGAAGTCACAGAATGGAGGTGTGTGAAGTCAAAATGGAGGTGTGTGAAGTCAGAGAATGGAGGTGTGTGAAGTCACAGAATGGAGGTGTGTGAAGTCAAAATTGTGGTGTGTGAATTCAGATATGGAGGTGTGTGAAGTCAGAATGGAGCTGAGTGAACTCATAGAATGGAGGTGGTTGAAGGCAGAATGGAAGTGTGTGAACTCGTAGAATGGAGGTGTGTGAGGTCATAATGGAGATGTGTGAAGTCATAGAATGGTGGTTTTTGATGTCAAAGAATGGAGTTGTGTGAAGTCATAGAATGGACGTGTGTGAACTCAGATTGGAGGTGTGTGAAATCACAGAAGGGAGGTTTGTCAACTCAGAAACGAGGTGTGTGAAGTCATAGAATGGAGGTGTGTGAAGTCACAGAATGAAGGTTTGTGAAGTCATAGAAGGAGGTGTCTGAAGTCACAGAACGGAGGTGTGTGAAGACACAGAATGGAGGTGTGTGAACTCAGAGAGGAGGTGTGTGAAGTCACAGAATGGAGGTGTGTGAAGTCATAGAATGGAAGTGTGTGAAGTCATAGAATGGAGGTGTGTGAAGTCAGAATGGAGGTGTGTGAAGTCACAGAATGGAGGTGTGTGAACCCAGAATGGAGGTGTGTGAAGTCACAGAGTGGAGGTTTGTGAAGTCATAGAATGGAGGTGTATGAAGTCATAGAATGGATGTTGCTGAAGTAAGAATGAAGGTGTGTGAAGTCATTGAATGGAGGTGTCTGAAGTCATAGAATGGATGTTGCTGAAGTAAGAATGAAGGTGTGTGAACTCATAGAATGGAGGTGTATGAACTCATAGAATGGAGGTGTGTGAATTCATGGAACGGAGGTGTGTGAAGTCAAAGAATGGAGGTGTATGATGTCAAACAATGGAAGTGTGTGAAGTCATAGAATGGAGGTGTGTGAAGTCTTAGAATGGAGGTGTGTGAAGTCATAGAATGGAAGTGTGTGAAGTCACAGAAGGGAGGTGTGTGAAGTCACAGAATGGAGGTGTGTAAAGTCACAGAGTGGAGGTGTGTGAAGGCACAGAATGGAGGGGTGTGAAGTCAAAGAATGGAGGAATGTGAAGTCACAGAATGGAGATGTGTCAAGTCAGAATAGAGGTGTGCTAAGTCATAGAATGGAGGTGTGTGAAGTCAGAATGGAGCTGTGTGAACTCATAGAATGAAGGTGTGTGAAGTCACAATGGAGATGTGTGAAGTCATAGAATGGTGGTTTTTGAAGTCACAGAATGGAGGTGTGTCAAGTCAAAGAGTGGAGGTGTGTGAAGGCACAGAATGAAGGGGTGTGAAGTCAAAGAATGGAGGAATGTGAAGTCATAGATTGGAGATGTGTGAAGTCAGAATAGAGGTGTGCGAAGTCATAGAATGGAGGTGTTTGAAGTCAGAATGGAGCTGTGTGAACTCATAGAATGAAGGTGTGTGAAGTCACAACGGAGATGTGTGAAGTCATAGAATGGTGGTTTTTGAAGTCACAGAATGGAGGTGTGTGAAGTCATAGAATGGAGGTGTGTGAAGTTAGATTAGAGGTATTTGAAGTCACAAAATGGAGTTGTGTCAACTCAGAAATGAGGTATGTGAAGTCGTAGAATGGAGTTGTGTGAAGTCACAGAATGGAAGTTGCTGAACTCAAAATGGAGGTGTGTGAAGTCACAGAATGGCGGTGTGTGAATTCATAGAAGGGAGGTGTGTGAAGTCATAGAATGGAGGTTCGTGAAGTCACAGAATGGAAGTGTGTGAAGTCAAAATGGAGGTGTGTGAAGTCAGAGAATGGAGGTGTGTGAAGTCAATGAATGGACTTGTGTGAATTCAAAATTGTGGTGTATGAAGTCAAAGAATGGATGTGTGTGAAGTCACAGAATGGAGGTGTGTGAAGTCAAAATGGAGGTTTGTGAAGTCAAAGAATGGATGTGTGTGAAGTCATAGAATGGAGGTGTATGAAGTCATGGAATGCAGGTTTGCGAAGTCAAACATTGGAAGTGTGTGAAGTTACATAATGGAGGTGTGTGAAGTCATAGAATGGAGGTGTGTGAATTCAGAGAATGGAGGTGTGTGAAGTCAGAATGCAGGTGTGTGAAGTCATAGAATGGAGGTGTGTGAAGTCATAGAATGGAGGTGTGTGAAGTCATAGATTGGAAGTGTGTGAAGTCATAGATTGGAGGTGTGTGAAGTCACAGCGGGAGGTGTGTGAAGTCACAGCATGGTGGTTTGTGAAGTCAGAATGGAGATGTGTGAAGTCATAGAATGGAGGTGTGTGAAGTCACAATGCAGGTGTGTGAACTCATAGAATAGAGGTGGGTGAAGTCACAATGCAGGTGTGTGAAATCATAGAATGGAATTTTGTGAACTCAGAAAGGAGGTGTGTGAACTCACAGAATAGAGGTGTATGAAGTCATACAATGGAGGTGTGTGAAGTCACAGAATGGAGGTGTGTGAATTCATAGAATGGAGGTGTGTGAAGTCATAGAATGGAGGTGTGTGAAGTCACAGAATGGAGGTGTGTGAAGTCAGAATGGAGGTGTGTGAAGTCACAGAATGGAGTTGTGTGAACCCAGAATGGAGATGTGTGAAGTCACAGAATGGAGGTGTGTGAACCGAGAATGGAGGTGTGTGAAGTCACAGAATGGAGGTTTGTGAAGTCATAGAATGGAGGTGTATGATGTCATAGAATGGATGTTGCTGAAGTAAGAATGAAGGTGTGTGAAGTCATAGAATGGAGGTGTCTGAAGTCATAGAATGGATGTTGCTGAAGTAAGAATGAAGGTGTGTGAACTCATAGAATGGAGGTGTATGAACTCATAGAATGGAGGTGTGTGAATTCATGGAACGGAGGTGTGTAAAGTCAAAGAATAGAGGTGTGTGATGTCAAACAATGGAAGTGTGTGAAGTCATAGAATGGAGGTGTGTGAAGTCATAGAATGGAGGAGTGTGAAGTCACAGAAGGGAGGTGTGTGAAGTCACAGAATGGAGGTCTGTAAAGTCACAGAGTGGAGATGTGTGAAGGCAAAGAATGGAGGGGTGTGAAGTCAAAGAATGGAGGAATGTGAAGTCACAGAATGGAGATGTGTGAAGTGAGAATACAGGTGTGCGAAGTCATAGAATGGAGGTGTGTGAAGTCAGAAAGGAGCTGTGTGAACTCATAGAATGGAGGTGTCGAAGTCACAATGGAGATGTGTGAAGTCATAGAATGGTGGTTTTTGAAGTCACAGAATGGAGGTGTGTGAAGTCATAGAATGGAGGTGTGTGAAGTTAGATTAGAGGTATTTGAAGTCACAAAATGGAGTTGTGTCAACTCAGAAATGAGGTATGTGAAGTCGTAGAATGGAGTTGTGTGAAGTCACAGAATGGAAGTTGCTGAACTCAAAATGGAGGTGTGTGAAGTCACAGAATGGCGGTGTGTGAATTCATAGAAGGGAGGTGTGTGAAGTCATAGAATGGAGGTTCGTGAAGTCACAGAATGGAAGTGTGTGAAGTCAAAATGGAGGTGTGTGAAGTCAGAGAATGGAGGTGTGTGAAGTCAATGAATGGACTTGTGTGAATTCAAAATTGTGGTGTATGAAGTCAAAGAATGGATGTGTGTGAAGTCACAGAATGGAGGTGTGTGAAGTCAAAATGGAGGTTTGTGAAGTCAAAGAATGGATGTGTGTGAAGTCATAGAATGGAGGTGTATGAAGTCATGGAATGGAGGTTTGCGAAGTCAAACATTGGAAGTGTGTGAAGTTACATAATGGAGGTGTGTGAAGTCATAGAATGGAGGTGTGTGAATTCAGAGAATGGAGGTGTGTGAAGTCAGAATGCAGGTGTGTGAAGTCATAGAATGGAGGTGTGTGAAGTCATAGAATGGAGGTGTGTGAAGTCATAGATTGGAAGTGTGTGAAGTCATAGATTGGAGGTGTGTGAAGTCACAGCGGGAGGTGTGTGAAGTCACAGCATGGTGGTGTGTGAAGTCAGAATGGAGATGTGTGAAGTCATAGAATGGAGGTGTGTGAAGTCACAATGCAGGTGTGTGAACTCATAGAATGGAGGTGGGTGAAGTCACAATGCAGGTGTGTGAAATCATAGAATGGAATTGTGTGAACTCAGAAAGGAGGTGTGTGAAGTCACAGAATAGAGGTGTGTGAGGTCATACAATGGAGGTGTGTGAAGTCACAGAATGGAGGTGTGTGAATTCATAGAATGGAGGTGTGTGAAGTCATAGAATGGAGGTGTGTGAAGTCACAGAATGGAGGTGTGTGAAGTAACATAATGGAGGTTTGTGAAGTCACAGAATGGAAGTGGGTGAACTCACAATGGAGGTGTGTGAAGTCACAGAAGGGAGGTGTGTGAAGTCAGAAGGGAGGTATGTGAAGTCACAGAATGGAGATGTGTGAACTCAGAATGGAGGTGTGGGAAGTCACAGAATGGAGGTTTGTGAAGTCATAGAATGGAGGTGTGTGAGGTCATATAATGGATGTTTCTGAAGTAAGAATGAAGGTGTGTGAAGTCATAGAATGGAGGTGTGTGAAGTCATAGAATGGAGGTGTGTGAAGTCAGAGAATGGAGGTGTGTGAAGTCAGAATGGAGGTGTGAAGTCATTTAATAGAGGTGGGTGAAGTCATAGAAAGGAGTTGTGGGAAGTCATAGAATAGAGGAGTGTGAAGTCATAGAATGGAGGTGAGTGAAGTCACAGATTCGAGGTCTGTGAAGTCATAGATTGGAGCAGTGTGATGCCAGAATTGAGGAGTGTGAAGTCCTAGAATGTACGTGTGTGAACTCATAGAATGGAGGTGTGTGACGTCACAGAATGGAGGTGTGTGAAGTCATATATTGGAGGTGTGTGAAGTCAGAATGGAGGTGTGTGAAGTCACAGAATGGAGGTGTGTGAACTCAGAATGGAGGTGTTTGAAGTCATAGATGGAGGTGTGTGAAGTCACAGTATGGAGGTGTGTGAAATCATAGAATGGAATTTTGTGAATTCACAGAATGGAGCTGTGTGAAGTCAGAATGGAGGAGTGTGAAGTCATAGAATGGAGGTGTGTGAAGGCAGAATGGAGGTGTGTGAACTCATAGAATGGACGTGTGTGAAGTCACAATGGAGGTGTGTGAAGACATAGAATGGAGGTGTGTGAAGTCAAAGAATGGAGTTGTGTGAAGTCATAGAATGGAGGTGTGTGAAGTCATAGAATGGATGTGTGTGAAGTCATAGAATGGATGTTTCTGAAGTAATAATGAAGGTGTGTGAAGTCATAGAATGGAGGTGTGTGAAGTCAAAATGGTGGTGTGTGAACTCATAGAATGGAGGTGTGTGAAGTCAAAGAATGGAGGTGTGTGAAGTCAGAATGGAGGTGTAAAGTCATAGAATGGGGGTGGGTGAAGTCATGGAAAGGAGGTGTGGGAAGTCATAGAATGGAGAAGTGTGAAGTCATAGAGTGGAGGTGAGTGAAGTCACATATTCAAAGTCTGTGAAGTCATAGAATGGAGGTTTGCGAAGTCAGAATGGAGGTGTGTGAACACATAGAATGGAGGTGTGTGAAGTTACAATGGAGGTGTGTGAAGTCATAGAATGGGGGTGTATGAAGTCACAGAATGGAGGTGTGTGAAGTCCCAGATTGGAGGTGTGTAGTCAGGGAATGGAGGTGTGTGAAGTCACCCAATGGAGGTGCGTGAAGTCACGGAATGGAGGTGTGTGTAGTCACAGAATGGAGGTGTGTGAACTCAGAATGGAGGTGTGAGAAGTCACAGAATGGAGGTGTGTGAAGTCATAGAATGGAAGTGTGTGAAGTCATAGAATGGAGGTTTGTGAAGTAAGAATGGAGGTGTGTGAAGTCACCGAATGGAGTTGTGTGAACACAGAATGGAGATGTGTGAATTCACAGAATGGAGGTTTGTGAAGTCATAGAATGGAGTTGTGTGAGGTCATAGAATGGATGTTTCTGAAGTAAGAATGAAGGTGAGTGAATTCATAGAAAGGAGGTGTGGGAAGTCAGAGAATGGAGCAGTGTGAAGTCATAGAGTGGAGGTGAGTGAAGTCACAGATTCGAGGTCTGTGAAGTCATAGAATAGAGGTGTGTGAAGTCAGAATGGAGGTGTGTGAAGTCATAGAATGGAGGTATGTGAACTCATAGAATCTAGGTGTGTGATGTCACAATGGAAGTGTGTGAAGTCACAGAATGGAGGTGTGTGAAGTCATACATTGGTGTGTGAAGTCAGAATGGAGGTGTGTGAAGTCACAGAATGGAGGTGTGTGAACTCAGATGGGAGGTGTGTGAAGTCATAGATGCAGGTGTGTGAAGTCATAGTATGGAGTTGTATGAAATCATAGAATGGAGTTTTGTGAATTCACAGAATGGAGGAGTGTGAAGTCAGAATGGCGGAGTGTGAAGTCATAGAATGGAGGTGTGTGAAGTTATAATGGAGGTGTGTGAACTCATAGAATGGAGGTGTGTGAAGTCATAATGGAGGTGTGTGAAGACATAGAATGGAGGTGTGTGAAGTCACAGAATGGAGGTGTGTGAAGTCATAGAATGGAGGTGTGTGAAGTCATAGAATGGATGTTTGTGAAGTAAGAATGAAGGTGTGTGAAGTCATAGAATGGAAGTGTGTGAAGTCACAGAAAGGAGGTGTGGGATGTCATAGAATGAAGCTGTGTAAATTCAGAATGGAGGTGTGTGAAGTGATAGAATGGAGGTGTGTGCAGTCATAGAATGGATGTTTCTGAAGTAGGAATGAAGGTGTGTGAAGTCAAAGAATGGAGGTGTGTGAAGTCATAGTATGGAGTTGTGTGAAATCATAGAATGGAGTTTTGTGAATTCACAGAATGGAGGAGTGTGAAGTCAGAATGGCGGAGTGTGAAGTCATAGAATGGAGGTGTGTGAAGTTAGAATGGAGGTGTGTGAACTCATAGAATGGAGGTGTGTGAAGTCATAATGGAGGTGTGTGAAGACATAGAATGGAGGTGTGTGAAGTCACAGAATGGAGGTGTGTGAAGTCATAGAATGGACGTGTGTGAAGTCATAGAATGGATGTTTGTGAAGTAAGAATGAAGGTGTGTGAAGTCATAGAATGGAAGTGTGTGAAGTCACAGAATGGAGGTGTGTGACGTCATAGAATGAAGCTGTGTGAATTCAGAATGGAGGTGTGTGAAGTGATAGAATGGAGGTGTGTGCAGTCATAGAATGGATGTTTCTGAAGTAGGAATGAAGGTGTGTGAAGTCAAAGAATGGAGGTGTGTGTAGTCAAAATGGAGGTTTGTGAACTCAAAGAATGGAGGTGTGTGAAGACATGGAATGGAGGTGTGTGAAGTCCAAGAATGGAGGTGTGTGAAGTCAAACAATGGAGGTGTGTGAAGTCACAGAATGGAGGTGTGTGAAGTCACAGAATGGAGGTGTGTGAAGTCAAAATGGAGGTGTGTGAAGTCACAGAATGGAGGTGTGTGAAGTCACAGAATGGAGGTGTTTGAAGTCAAAATTGTGGTGTGTGAATTCAGATATGGAGGTGTGTGAAGTCAGAATGGAGCGGAGTGAACTCATAGAATGGAGGTGGTTGAAGGCAGAATGGAAGTGTGTGAACTCGTAGAATGGAGGTGTGTGAGGTCATAATGGAGATGTGTGAAGTCATAGAATGGTGGTTATTGATGTCAAAGAATGGAGTTGTGTGAAGTCATAGAATGGACGTGTGTGAACTCAGATTGGAGGTGTGTGAAATCACAGAAGGGAGGTTTGTCAACTCAGAAACGAGGTGTGTGAAGTCATAGAATGGAGGTGTGTGAAGTCACAGAATGAAGGTGTGTGAAGTCATAGAAGGAGGTGTCTGAAGTCACAGAATGGAGGTGTGTGAAGACAGAGAATGGAGGTGTGTGAACTCAGAGAGGAGGTGTGTGAAGTCACAGAATGGAGGTGTGTGAAGTCATAGAATGGAAGTGTGTGAAGTCATAGAATGGAGGTGTGTGAAGTCAGAAAGGAGGTGTGTGAAGTCACAGAATGGAGGTGTGTGAACCCAGAATGGAGGTGTGTGAAGTCACAGAGTGGAGGTTTGTGAAGTCATAGAATGGAGGTGTATGAAGTCATAGAATGGATGTTTCTGAAGTAAGAATGAAGGTGTGTGAAGTCATAGAATGGAGGTGTGTGAAGTCCCAGAATGGAGGTATCTTAAGTCAGAATGGAGGTGTGAAGTCATCTAATAGAGGTGGGTGAAGTCATAGAAAGGAGGTGTGGGAAGTCATAGAATGGAGCAGTGTGAAGTCATAGAGTGGAGGTGAGTGAAGTCACAGATTCGAGGTCTGTGAAGTCATAGAATAGAGGTGTGTGAAGTCAGAATGGAGGTGTGTGAAGTCATAGAATGGAGGTATGTGAACTCATAGAATCTAGGTGTGTGATGTCACAATGGAAGTGTGTGAAGTCACAGAATGGAGGTGTGTGAAGTCATACATTGGTGTGTGAAGTCAGAATGGAGGTGTGTGAAGTCACAGAATGGAGGTGTGTGAACTCAGATGGGAGGTGTGTGAAGTCATAGATGCAGGTGTGTGAAGTCATAGAATGGAGGTGTATGAAGTCATAGAATGGATGTTTCTGAAGTAAGAATGAAGGTGTGTGAAGTCATAGAATGGAGGTGTGTGAAGTCATAGAATGGAGGTGTGTGAAGTCAGAAAGGAGGTGTGTGAAGTCACAGAATGGAGGTGTGTGAACCCAGAATGGAGGTGTGTGAAGTCACAGAGTGGAGGTTTGTGAAGTCATAGAATGGAGGTGTATGAAGTCATAGAATGGATGTTTCTGAAGTAAGAATGAAGGTGTGTGAAGTCATAGAATGGAGGTGTGTGAAGTCATAGAATGGAGGTGTGTGAAGTCCCAGAATGGAGGTATCTTAAGTCAGAATGGAGGTGTGAAGTCATCTAATAGAGGTGGGTGAAGTCATAGAAAGGAGGTGTGGGAAGTCATAGAATGGAGCAGTGTGAAGTCATAGAGTGGAGGTGAGTGAAGTCACAGATTCGAGGTCTGTGAAGTCATAGAACAGAGGTGTGTGAAGTCAGAATGGAGGTGTGTGAAGTCATAGAATGGAGGTATGTGAACTCATAGAATGGAGGTGTGTGATGTCACATTGGAAGTGTGTGAATTCACAGAATGGAGGTGTGTGATGTCATACATTGGTGTGTGAAGTCAGAATGGAGGTGTGTGAAGTCACACAATGGAGGTGTGTGAACTCAGATTGGAGGTGTGTGAAGTCATAGATGCAGGTGTGTGAAGTCATAGTATGGAGTTGTGTGAAATCATAGAATGGAGTTTTGTGAATTCACAGAATTGAGGAGTGTGAAGTCAGAATGGCGGAGTGTGAAGTCATAGAATGGAGGTGTGTGAAGTTAGAATGGAGGTGTGTGAACTCATAGAATGGAGGTGTGTGAAGTCACAGAATGGAGGTGTGTGAAGTCATAGAATGGACGTGTGTGAAGTCATAGAATGGATGTTTGTGAAGTAAGAATGAAGGTGTGTGAAGTCATAGAATGGAAGTGTGTGAAGTCACAGAATGGAGGTGTGTGACGTCATAGAATGGACCTGTGTGAATTCAGAATGGAGGTGTGTGAAGCCATAAAATAGAGGTGTGTGCAGTCGTAGAATGGATGTTTCTGAAGTAGGAATGAAGGTGTGTGAAGTCATAGAATGGAGGTGTGTGAAGTCAAAATGGAGGTTTTTGAACTCAAAAAATGGAGGTGTGTGAAGTCATGGAATGGAGGTGTGTGAATTCCAAGAATGGAGGTGTGTGATGTCAAACAATGGAGGTGTGTGATGTCACAGAATGGAGGTGTGTGAAGTCACAGAATGGAGGTGTGTGAAGTAAAAATGGAGGTGTGTGAAGTCAGAGAATGGAGGTGTGTGAAGTCACAGAATGGAGGTGTGTGAAGTCAAAATTGTGGTGTGTGAATTCAGATATGGAGGTGTGTGAAGTCAGAATGGAGCTGAGTGAACTCATAGAATGGAGGTGGTTGAAGGCAGAATGGAAGTGTGTGAACTCGTAGAATGGAGGTGTGTGAGGTCATAATGGAGATGTGTGAAGTCATAGAATGGTGGTTTTTGATGTCAAAGAATGGAGTTGTGTGAAGTCATAGAATGGACGTGTGTGAACTCAGATTGGAGGTGTGTGAAATCACAGAAGGGAGGTTTGTCAACTCAGAAACGAGGTGTGTGAAGTCATAGAATGGAGGTGTGTGAAGTCACAGAATGAAGGTTTGTGAAGTCATAGAAGGAGGTGTCTGAAGTCACAGAACGGAGGTGTGTGAAGACACAGAATGGAGGTGTGTGAACTCAGAGAGGAGGTGTGTGAAGTCACAGAATGGAGGTGTGTGAAGTCATAGAATGGAAGTGTGTGAAGTCATAGAATGGAGGTGTGTGAAGTCAGAATGGAGGTGTGTGAAGTCACAGAATGGAGGTGTGTGAACCCAGAATGGAGGTGTGTGAAGTCACAGAGTGGAGGTTTGTGAAGTCATAGAATGGAGGTGTATGAAGTCATAGAATGGATGTTGCTGAAGTAAGAATGAAGGTGTGTGAAGTCATTGAATGGAGGTGTCTGAAGTCATAGAATGGATGTTGCTGAAGTAAGAATGAAGGTGTGTGAACTCATAGAATGGAGGTGTATGAACTCATAGAATGGAGGTGTGTGAATTCATGGAACGGAGGTGTGTGAAGTCAAAGAATGGAGATGTATGATGTCAAACAATGGAAGTGTGTGAAGTCATAGAATGGAGGTGTGTGAAGTCTTAGAATGGAGGTGTGTGAAGTCATAGAATGGAAGTGTGTGAAGTCACAGAAGGGAGGTGTGTGAAGTCACAGAATGGAGGTGTGTAAAGTCACAGAGTGGAGGTGTGTGAAGGCACAGAATGGAGGGGTGTGAAGTCAAAGAATGGAGGAATGTGAAGTCACAGAATGGAGATGTGTGAAGTCAGAATAGAGGTGTGCTAAGTCATAGAATGGAGGTGTGTGAAGTCAGAATGGAGCTGTGTGAACTCATAGAATGAAGGTGTGTGAAGTCACAATGGAGATGTGTGAAGTCATAGAATGGTGGTTTTTGAAGTCACAGAATGGAGGTGTGTCAAGTCAAAGAGTGGAGGTGTGTGAAGGCACAGAATGAAGGGGTGTGAAGTCAAAGAATGGAGGAATGTGAAGTCATAGATTGGAGATGTGTGAAGTCAGAATAGAGGTGTGCGAAGTCATAGAATGGAGGTGTTTGAAGTCAGAATGGAGCTGTGTGAACTCATAGAATGAAGGTGTGTGAAGTCACAACGGAGATGTGTGAAGTCATAGAATGGTGGTTTTTGAAGTCACAGAATGGAGGTGTGTGAAGTCATAGAATGGAGGTGTGTGAAGTTAGATTAGAGGTAAGTGAAGTCACAAAATAGAGGTGTGTCAACTCAGAAATGAGGTATGTGAAGTCATATAATGGAGGTGTGTGAAGTCACAGAATTGAGGTGTGTGAAGTCAGAATGGAGGTGTGTGAATTCAGAATGGAGGTGTGTGAAGTCAGAGAATGGACGTGTGTGAAGTCACAATGCAGGTGTGTGAACTGATAGAACGTAGCTGTGTGAAGTCACAATGGAGGTGTGTGAAGTCATAGAATGGAGGTGTGTGAAGTCATAGAATTGAGGTGTGTGAAGTCACAATATGGAGGTGTGTGAAGTCATACAATGGAGGTGAGTAAAGTCAGAATGGAGGTGTGTGAAGTCAGAGAATGGAGGTGTCTGACGTCATAAATGTTGGTGTGTGAAGTAATAGAATGGAGGTGTGAAGTCATAGAATGGAGGTGTGAAGTCACAGAATGGAGGTGTGTGAAGTCATAGAATGGTGGTTTTTGAAGTCAAAGAATGGAGGTGTGTGAAGTCATAGAATGGAGGTGTGTGAAGTTAGATTAGAGGTATGTGAAGTCACAAAATGGAGGTGTGTCAACTCAGAAATGAGGTATGTGAAGTTATAGAATGAAGGTGTGTGAAGTCACAGAATTGAGGTGTGTGAACTCACAATATGGTGGTGTGTGAAGTCATATAATGGAGGTGTGTGAAGTCACAGAATGGAGGTGTGTGAACTCAGAATGGAGGTGTGTGAAGTCACAGAATGGAGGTGTGTGAAATCATAGAATGGAGGTGTGTTAAGTCACAGAATGGAGGTGTGTGAAATCGTAGAATGGAGGTGTGTGAAGTCAGAGAATCAAGGTGTGTGAAGTCACAGAATGGAGGTGTGTGAACTCACAATGGAGGTAGGTGAAGTCACAGAATGGAGGTGTGTGAAGTCATAGAATGGAAGTGTGTGAAGTCATAGAATGTAGGTGTGTTAAGTCATAGAATGGAGGTGTGGAAGTCACAGAATGGAGGTGTGTGAAGTCACAGAATGGAGGTGTGTGAACTGAGAATGGAGGTGTGTGAAGTCACAGAATGGAGGTGTGTGAAGTCATACAATGGAGGTGTGTGAAGTCACAGAATGGAGGGGTGTGAATTCATAGAATGGAGGTGTGTGAAGTCATAGAATGGAGGTGTGTGAAGTCACATAATGGAGGTGTGTGAAGTCACAGAATGGAGGTGTGTGAAGACACAGAATGGAAGTGGGTGAACTCACAATGGAGGTGTGTGAAGTCACAGAATGGAGGTGTTTGAATTCATAGAAGGGAGGTTTGTGAAGTCATAGAATGTAGGCGTGTGAAGTCACAGAATGGAAGTGTGTGAAGTCAAAATGGAGGTGTGTGAAGTCAGAGAATGGAGGTGTGTGAAGTCAATGAATGGACTAGTGTGAAGTCAAAATTGTGGTGTGTGAAGTCAAAGAATGAATGTGTGTGAAGTCACAGAATGGAGGTGTGTGAAGTCAAAATGGAGGTGTGTGAAGTCAAAGAATGGATGTGTTTGAAGTCATAGAATGGAGGTGTATGAAGTCATGGAATGGAGGTGTGTGAAGTCAAACATTGGAAGTGTGTGAAGTTACAGAATGGAGGTGTGTGAAGTCATAGAATGGAGGTGTGTGAAGTCAGAGAATGGAGGTGTGTGAAGTCAGAATGCAGGTGTGTGAAGTCATAGAATGGAGGTGTGTGAAGTCATAGATTGGAATTGAGTGAAGTCATAGATTGGAGGTGTGTGAATTCACAGAGGGAGGTGTGTGAAGTCACAGAATGGGGTTCTGTGAAGTCACAGTGGAGGTGTATGAAGTCATAGAATGGAGGTGTGTGAAGTCATAGAATGGAGGTGTGTGCAGTCATAGAATGGAAGTGTGTGAAGTCATAGAATGTAGGTTGGTGAAGTAAGAATGGAGGTGTGTGAAGTCACCGAATGGAGTTGTGTGAGCTCAGAATGGAGGTGTGTGAAGTCAACGAATGGCGGTATCTGAAGTCAGAATCGAGGTGTTAAGTCATAGAATAGAGGTGGGTGAAGTCATAGAAAGGAGGTGTGGGAAGTCATAAAATGGAGCACTGTGAAGTCATAGAATGGAGGTGAGTGAAGTCACAGATTCGAGGTCTGTGAAGTCAAAGAATGGAGGTGTGTGAAGTCACAGAATGGAGGTGTGTGAACTGAGAAAGTAGGTGTGTGAAGTCACAGAATGGAGGTGTGTGAAGTCATACAATGGAGGTGTGTGAGGTCACAGAATGGAGGGGTGTGAATTCATAGAAGGGAGGTGTGTGAAGTCATAGAATGGAGGTGTGTGAAGACACAGAATGGAAGTGGGTGAACTCACAATGGAGGTGTGTGAAGTCACAGAATGGAGGTGTGTGAATTCATAAAAGGGAGGTGTGTGAAGTCAGAGAATGGAGGTGTGGGAAGTCATAGAATGGAAGTGTGTGAAGTCGAAATGGAGGTGTGTGAAGTCAGAGAATGGAGGTGTGTGAAGTCAATGAATTGACTGGTGTGAAGTCAAAATTGTGGTGTGTGAAGTCAAAGAATGGATGTGTGTGAAGTCACAGAATGGAGGTGTGTGAAGTCAAAATGGAGGTGTGTGAAGTCACAGAATGGAGTTCTGTGAAGTCACAGTGGATGTGTGTGAAGTCATGGAATGGAGGTGTGTGAAGTCAGAGAATGGAGGTGTGTGAAGTTACAGAATGGAGGTGTGTGAAGTCATAGAATGGAGGTGTGTGAAGTCAGAGAATGGAGGTGTGTGAAGTCATAGAATGGAGGTGTGTGAAGTCATAATGCAGGTGTGTGAAGTCATAGAATGGAAGTGTGTGAAGGCATAGATTGGAGGTGTGTGAAGTCATAGATTGGAGGTGTGTGAAGTCAGAATGGAGGTGTGTGAAGTCATACAATGGAGGTGTGTGAAGTCACAGAATGGAGGGGTGTGAATTCATAGAATAGAGGTGTGTGAAGTCATAGAATGGAGATGTGTGAAGTCACAGAATGGAGGTGTGTGAAGTAACAGAATGGAGGTGTGTGAAGACACAGAATGGAAGTGGGTGAACTCACAATGGAGGTGTGTGAAGTCACAGAAGGGAGGTGTGTGAAGTCAGAAGGGAGGTGTGTGAAGTCACAGAATGGAGATGTGTGAACTCAGAAAGGAGGTGTGGGAAGTCACAGAATGGAGGTTTGTGAAGTCATAGAATGGAGGTGTGTGAGGTCATAGAATGGATGTTTCTAAAATAAGAATGAAGGAGTGTGAAGTCATAGATTGGAGGTGTGTGAAGTCATAGAATGGAGGTGTGTGAAGTCACAGAATGGAGGTGTGTGAAGTCAGAATGGAGGTGTGAAGTCATAGAATAGAGGTAGGTGAAGTCATAGAAAGGAGTTGTGGGAAGTCATAGAATAGAGGAGTGTGAAGTCATAGAATGGAGGTGAGTGAAGTCACAGATCCGAGGTCTGTGAAGTCATAGAATGGAGCTGTGTGATGTCAGAATTGAGGAGTGTGAAGTCCTAGAATGGATTGTGTGAACTCATAGAATGGAGGTGTGTGACGTCACAATGGAAGTGTGTGAAGTCACAGAATGGAGTTGTGTGAAGTCATATATTGGAGGTGTGTGAAGTCAGAATGGAGGTGTGTGAAGTCACAGAATGGAGGTGTGTGAACTCAGAATGGAGGTGTTTGAAGTCATAGATGGAGGTGTGTAAAGTCACAGTATGGAGGTGTGTGAAATCATAGAATGGAATTTTGTGAATTCACAGAATGGAGCTGTGTGAAGTCAGAATGGAGGAGTGTGAAGTCATAGAATGAAGGTGTGTGAAGTCAGAATGGAGGTGTGTGAACTCATAGAATGGAAGTGTGTGAAGTCACAATGGAGGTGTGTGAAGACAGAGAATGGAGGTGTGTGAAGTCACAGAATGGAGGTGTGTGAAGTCACAGAATGGAGGTGTGTGACGTCATAGAATGGAGGTGTGTGAAATCATAGAATGGATGTTTCTGAAGTAAGAATGAAGGTGTGTGAAGTCATAGAATGGAGGTGTGTGAAGTCAAAATGGAGTTGTGTGAACTCATAGAATGGAGGTGTGTGAAGTCAAAGAATGGAGGTGTGTGAAGTCAGAATGGAGGTGTGAAGTCATAGAATGGGGGTGGGTGAAGTCATGGAAAGAGGTGTGGGAAGTCATAGAATGGAGGTGAGTGAAGTCACATATTCAAAGTCTGTGAAGTCATAGAATGGAGGTTTGTGAAGTCAGAATGGAGGTGTATGAACTCATAGAATGGAGGTGTGTGAAGTCACAATGGAGGTGTGTGAAGTCATAGAATGGGGGTGTCTGAAATCAGAGAATGGAGGTTTGTGAAGTCAGAATGCAGGTGTGTGAAGTCATAGAATGGAGGTGTGTGAAGTCATAGAATGGAGATGTGTAAAGTCATAGATTGGAAGCGTGTGAAGTCATAGAATGGACATGTGTGAAGTCATAGATTGAAGATGTGGGGAAGTCATAGTATGGAGGTGTGTGAAGTCACAGAATTGAGGTGCGTGAAGTCACAGAATGGAGCTGTGTGAAGTCACAATGGAGGTGTGTGAAATCATAGGATGGAGGTGTGTGAAATCAAAGAATGGAGGTTAGTGAAGTCATAGAATGGATTGTGTGTGAAATCAGAGAATGGAGGTGTGTGAAGTCACAGAATGGAGGTGTGTAAAGTCACAGAGTGGAGGTGTGTGAAGTCACAGAATGGAGGTTTGTGAAGTCATAAAATGGAGGTGTGTGAAGTCACAGAATGCAGGTGTGTGAAGTCAGAATAGAGGTGTGCGAAGTCATAGAATGGAGGTGTGTGAAGTCAGAATGGAGCTGTGTGAAGTCATAGAATGGATGTGTGTGAAGTCAGAATGGAGGTGTGTGAACTCATAGAATGGGGGTGTATGAAGTCACAATGGAGGTGTGTGAATTCACAGAATGGATGTGTGTGAACTCATAATGGAGGTGTGTGAAGTCATAGAATGGAGGTCTGTGAAGTCATAGAATGGAGGTTTGTGAAATCATAGAATGGAGGTGTGTGAAGTCACAGAATTGATGTGTGTGAAGACAGAATGGAGGTGTGAAGTCAGCATGGAGGTGTGTGAAGTCAGATAATGGAGGTGTGTGAAGTCACAATGCAGGTGTGTGAACTCATAGAATGGAGGTGTTTGAAGTAACAATGTAGGTTTCTGAAGTCATAGAATTGGGGTGTATGAAGTCACAATGGAGGTGTGTGAATTCACAGAATGGATGTGTGTGAACTCATAATGGAGGTGTGTGAAGTCATAGAATGGAGGTCTGTGAAGTCATAGAATGGAGGTTTGTGAAATCATAGAATGGAGGTGTGTGAAGTCACAGAATTGATGTGTGTGAAGACAGAATGGAGGTGTGAAGTCAGAATGGGGGTGTGTGAAGTCAGATAATGGAGGTGTGTGAAGTCACAATGCAGGTGTGTGAACTCATAGAATGGAGGTGTTTGAAGTAACAATGTAGGTTTCTGAAGTCATAGAATGGAGGTGTGTGAAGTCATAGAATGGAGGTGTGTGAAGTCATAGAATGGAAGTGTGTGAAGTCATAGAATGTAGGTTGGTGAAGTAAGAATGGAGGTGTGTGAAGTCACCGAATGGAGTTGTGTGAGCTCAGAATGGAGGTGTGTGAAGTCAACGAATGGCGGTATCTGAAGTCAGAATCGAGGTGTTAAGTCATAGAATAGAGGTGGGTGAAGTCATAGAAAGGAGGTGTGGGAAGTCATAAAATGGAGCACTGTGAAGTCATAGAATGGAGGTGAGTGAAGTCACAGATTCGAGGTCTGTGAAGTCAAAGAATGGAGGTGTGTGAAGTCAGAATGGAGGTATGTGAAGTCATAGAATGGAGGTGTGTGAACTCATAGAATGGAGGTGTGTGTCGACAATGGAAGTGTGTGAATTCACAGAATGGAGGTGTGTGAAGTCATACATTGGTGTGTGAAGTCAGAATGGAGGTGTGTAAAGTCACAGAATTGAGGTGTGTGAACTCAGAATGGAGGTGTGTAAAGTCATCGATGGAGGTGTTTGAAGTCATAGTATGGAGGTCTGTTAAATCATAGAATGGAGTTTTGTGAATTCACAGAATGGAGGAGTGTGAAGTCAGAATGGCGGAGTGTGAAGTCATAGAATGGAGGTGTGTGAAGTTAGAATGGAGCTGTGTGAACTCATAGAATGGAGTTGTGTGAAGTCACAATGGAGGTGTGTGAAGACATAGAATGGAGGTGTGTGAATTCACAGAATGGAGGTGTGTGAAGTCATAGAATGGAGGTGTGTGAAGTCATAGAATGGATGTTTGTGAAGTAAGAATGAAGGTGTGTGAAGTCATAGAATGGAAGTGTGTGAAGTCACAGAATGGAGGTGTGTGACGTCATAGAATGGAGCTCTGTGAATTCAGAATGGAGGTGTGTGAAGTCATCTAATGGAGGTGTGTGCGGTCAAAGAATGGATGTTTCTGAAGTAGGAATGAAGGTGTGTGAAATCATAGAATGGAGGTGTGTGAAGTCAAAATGGAGGTGTGTGAACTCAAAGAATGGAGGTGTGTGAACTCATAGAATGGAGGTGTGTGAAGTCATGGAATGGAGGTGTGTGAAGTCCAAGAATGGAGGTGTGTGAAGTCAAACAATGGAGGTGTGTGAAGTCACAGAATGGAGGTGTGTGAAGTCACAGAATGGAGGTGTGTGAAGTTACAGAATGGAGGTATGTGAAGTCACAGAATGGAGGTGTGTGAAGTCAAAATGGTGGTGTGTGAATTCACAAATGGAGGTGTGTGAAGTCAGAAGGCAGCTGAGTGAAATCAGAGAATGGAGGTGGGTGAAGGCAGAATGGAAGTGTGTGAACTCGTAGAATCGAGGTGTGTGAAGTCAAAATGGAGGTGTGTGAAGTCATAGAACTGTGGTATTTGATGTCAAAGAATGGAGGTGTGTGAAGTCATAGACGGGAGGTGTGTGAACTCAGATTGGAGGTGTGTGAAATCAAAGAAATCAGGTGTGTCAACTCAGAAACGAGGTGTGTGAAGTTATAGAATGGAGGTGTGTGAAGTCATAGAATCGAAGTGTATGAAATCATAGAATGGAGGTGTGTGAAGTCAGAATGGAGATGTGTGAAGTCATAGAATGGAGGTGTGTGAAGTCACAATGCAGGTGTGTGAACTCATACAATTGAGGTGGGTGAAGTCACAATGCAGGTGTGTGAAGTCATAGAATGTAGGTGTGTGAAGTCATAAAATGGAGGTGGTGAAGTGACAGAATGGAGGTGTGTGAAGTCATAGAATGGAGGTTTGTGAAGTCAGAGAATGGTGGTGTGTGAAGTCATAGAATGGAGGGGTGTGAAGTCATAGAATGGAGGTGTGTTAAGTCATAGAATGGAGGTGTGGAAGTCACAGAATGGAGGTGTGTGAAGTCACAGAATGGAGGTGTGTGAAGTCATACAATGGAGGTGTGTGAAGGCAAAATGCAGTGTGTGAAGTCAAAGAATGGATGTGTTTGAAGTCATAGAATGGAGGTGTATGAAGTCATGGAATGGAGGTGTGTGAAGTCAAACATTGGAAGTGTGTGAAGTTACAGAATGGAGGTGTGTGAAGTCACAGAATGGACGTGTGTGAATTCATAGTAGGGAGGTGTGTGAAGTCATAGAATGGAGGTGTGTGAAGTCACAGAATGGAGGTGTGTGAAGTCACAGAATGGAGGTGTGTGAAGACACAGAATGGAAGTGGGTGAACTCACAATGGAGTTGTGTGAAGTCACAGAATGGACGTGTGTGAATTCATAGAAGGGAGGTGTGTGAAGTCATAGAATGTAGGTGTGTGAAGTCACAGAATGGAAGCGTGTGAAGTCAAAATGGAGGTGTGTGAAGTCAGAGAATGGAGGTGTGTGAAGTCAGAGAATGGAGGTGTGTGAAGTCAAAATGGAGGTGTGTGAAGTCAAAGAATTGATGTGTTTGAAGTCAGAGAATGGAGGTGTATGAAGTCATGGAATGGAGGTGTGTGAAGTCAAACATTGGAAGTGTGTGAAGTTACAGAATTGAGGTATGTGAAGTCATAGAATGGAGGTGTGAGAAGTCAGAGAATGGAGGTGTGTGAAGTCAAAATGCAGGTGTGTGAAGTCATAGAATGGAGGTGTGTGAAGTCATAGATTGGAAGTGTGTGAAGTCATAGATTGGAGGTGTGTGAAGTCACAGAGGGAGGTGTGTGATGTCACAGAATGGAGATGTGTGAACTCAGAATGGAGGTGTGGGAAGTCACAGAATGGAGGTTTGTGAAGTCATAGAATGGAGGTGTGTGAGGTCAGAGAATGGATGTTTCTGAAGTAAGAATGAAGGTGTGTGAAGTCATAGAATGGAGGTGTGTGAAGTCAGAATGGAGGTTTGTGAACTCACAGAATGGACGTGTGTGAAGTCACAATGGAGGTGTGTGAAGACATAGAATGGAGGTGTGTGAAGTCACAGAATGGAGGTGTGTGAAGTCACAGAATGAAGGTGTGTGAATCACAGAATGGAGGTATGTGAACTCACAATGGAGGTGAGTGAAGTCACAGAATGGATGTTTCTGAAGTAAGAATGAAGGTGTGTGAAGTCATAGAATGGAGGTGTGTGAAGTCAACATGGAGGTGTGTGAACTCGTAGAATGGAGGTGTGTGAAGTCACAGAATGAAGATGTGTGAAGTCAGAATGGAGGTGTGAAGTCATAGAATGGGGGTGGGTGAAATCATGGAAAGGAGATGTGGGAAGTCATAGAATGGAGAAGTGTCAAGTTATAGAGTGGAGGTGAGTGAAGTCACATATTCAATGTCTGTGAAATCATAGAATGGAGTTTTGTGAATTCAGAATAGAGGTGTATGAACTCATAGAATGGAGGTGTGTGAAGTCACAATGGAGGTGTGTGAAGTCATAGAATGGGGGTGTGTGAAATCAGAGAATGGAGGTTTGTGAAGTCAGAATGCAGGTGTGTGAAGTCATAGAATGGAGGTGTGTGAAGTCATAGAATGGAGGTGTGTGAAGTCATAATTGGAAGCTTGTGAAGTCATAGAATGGAGGTGTGTGAAGTCAGAATGAAGGTGTGTGAAATCACAGAATGGAGGTGTGTGAAGTCACAGAAATGGAGGTGTGTGAAGTCACAGAATGGAGTTGTGTGAAGTCACAATGGAGGTTTGTGACGTCATAGGATGGAGGTGTGTGAAATCAAAGAATGGAGGTTTGTGAAGTCATAGAATTGATTGTGTGTGAAATCACAGAATGGAGGTGTGTGAAGTCACAGAATGGAGGTGTGTAAAGTCACAGAGTGGAGGTGTGTGAAGTCACAGAATGGAGGTTTGTGAAATCATAGAATTGAGGTGTGTGAAGTCACAGAATGCAGGTGTGTGAAGTCAGAATGAAGGTGTGTGAAATCACAGAATGGAGGTGTGTGAAGTCACAGAAATGGAGGTGTGTGAAGTCACAGAATGGAGTTGTGTGAAGTCACAATGGAGGTTTGTGACGTCATAGGATGGAGGTGTGTGAAATCAAAGAATGGAGGTTTGTGAAGTCATAGAATTGATTGTGTGTGAAATCACAAAATGGAGGTGTGTGAAGTCACAGAATGGAGGTGTGTAAAGTCACAGAGTGGAGGTGTGTGAAGTCACAGAATGGAGGTTTGTGAAATCATAGAATTGAGGTGTGTGAAGTCACAGAATGCAGGTGTGTGAAGTCAGAATAGAGGTGTGCGAAGTCATAGAATGGAGGTGTGTGAAGTCAGAATGGAGCTGTGTGAAGTCATAGAATGGATGTGTGTGAAGTCAGAATGGAGGTGTGTGAACTCATAGACTGGAGGTGTATGAAGTCTCAATGTAGGTGTGTGAAGTCACAGAATGGATGTGTGTGAACTCAGAAAGGAGGTGTGTGAAGTCATAGAATGGAGGTGTGTGAAGTCATAGAATGGAGGTGTGTGAAATCATAGAATGGAGGTGTGTGAAGTCACAGAATTGAGGTGTGTGAAGACAGAATGGAGGTGTGTGAAGTCAGAATGGAGGTGTGTGAAGTCAGATAATGGAAGTGTGTGAAGTCACAATGCAGGTGTGTGAACTCATAGAATGGAGGTGTGTGAAGTAACAATGTATGTTTCTGAAGTCATAGAATGGAGGTGTGTGAAGTCATAGAATGGAGGTGTGTGAAGTCATAGAATGGAAGTGTGTGAAGTCATAGAATGTAGGTTTGTGAAGTAAGAATGGAGGTGTGTGAAGTCACCGAATGGAGTTGTGTGAGCTCAGAATGGAGGTGTGTGAAGTCAGAGAATGGAGGTGTTTGAAGTCATAGAATGGAGGTGTGTGAACTCATAGAATGGAGGTGTGTGAAGTCACAATGGAGGTGTGTGAAGACATAGAATGGAGGTGTGTGAAGTCATAGAATGGAAGTGTGTGAAGTCACAGAATGGAGGTTTGTGAAGTCAGAATGGAGGTGTATGAACTCATAGAATGGAGGTGTGTGAAGTCACAATGGAGGTGTGTGAAGTCACAGAATGGAGGTGTGTGAAGTCATAGAATGGAGGTGTGTGAAGTCATAGAATGGAAGTGTGTGAAGTCACAGAATGGAGGTTTGTGAAGTCAGAATGGAGGTGTATGAACTCATAGAATGGAGGTGTGTGAAGTCACAATGGAGGTGTGTGAAGTCATAGAATGGAGGTGTGTGAAGTCATAGAATGGAGGTGTGTGAAGTCATAGATTGGAAGCGTGTGAAGTCATAGAATGGAGGTGTGTGAAGTCATAGATTGAAGGTGTGGGGAAGTCATAGTATGGAGGTGTGTGAAGTCACAGAATGGAGGTGTGTGAAGTCACAGAATGGAGCTGTGTGAAGTCACAACGGAGGTGTGTGAAGTCATAGGATGGAGGTGTGTGAAGTCAAAGAATGGAGGTTTGTGAAATCATAGAATGGATTGTGTGTGAAATCACAGAATGGAGGTGTGTGAAGTCACAGAATGGAGGTGTGTAAATTCACAGAGTGGAGGTGTGTGAAGTCACAGAATGGAGGTTTGTGAAGTCATAGAATGGAGGTGTGTGAAGTCACAGAATGCAGGTGTGTGAAGTCAGAATAGAGGTGTGCAAGTCATAGAATGGAGGTGTGTGAAGTCAGAATGGAGCAGTGTGAAGTCATAGAATGGAGGTGTGTGAAGTCACAGAATGGATGTGTGTGAACTCATAAAGGAGGTGTGTGAAGTCATAGAATGGAGGTCTGTGAAGTCATAGAATGGAGGTTTGTGAAATCATAGAATGGAGGTGTGTGAAGTCACTGAATTTATGTGTGTGAAGACAGAATGGAGGTGTGTGAAGTCACAGAATGGAGGTGTGTGAAGTCAGATAATGGAGGTGTGTGAAGTCACAATGCAGGTGTGTGAACTGATAGAATGGAGGTGTGTGAAGAAACAATGTAGGTGTCTGAAGTCATAGAATGGAGGTGTGTGAAGTCATAGAATGGAGGTGTGTGAAGTCATAGAATGGAAGTGTGTGAAGTCATAGAATGGATGTTTGTGAAGTAAAAATGGAGGTGTGTGAAGTCACCGAATGGAGTTCTGTGAGCTCAGAATGGAGGTTTGTGAAGTCAGAGAATGGAGGTGTTTGAAGTCATAGAATGGAGGTGTGTGAAGTCACAGAATGGAGGTATCTGAAGTCAGAATCGAGGTGTGAAGTCATAGAATAGAGGTGGGTGAAGTCATAGAAAGGAGTTGTGGGAAGTCATAGAATGGAGCAGTGTGAAGTCATAGAATGGAGGTGAGTGAAGTCACAGATTCGAGGTCTGTGAAGTCATAGAATGGAGGTGTGTGAAATCAGAATGGAGGTATGTGAAGTCATAGAATGGATGTGTGTGAAGTCATACATTGGTGTGTGAAGTCAGAATGGAGATGTGTGAAGTCACACAATTGAGGTGTGTGAACTCAGAATGGAGGTGTGTGAAGTCATAGAATAGAGGTGTGTGAAGTCATAGAATGGATGTTTGTGAAGTAAGAATGAAGGTGTGTGAAGTGATAGAATGGAAGTGTGTGAAGTCACAGAATGGAGATGTGTGACGTCATAGAATGGAGCTGTGTGAATTCAGAATGGAGGTGTGTGAAGTCATCGAATGGAGGTGTGTGCAGTCATAGAATGGATGTTTCTGAAGTAGGAATGAAGGTGTGTGAAGTCATAGAATGGAGGTGTGTGAAGTCAAAATGGAGGTGTGTGAACTCAAAGAATGGAGGTGTGTGAACTCATAGAATGGAGGTGTGTGAAGTCATGGAATGGAGGTGTGTGAAGTCCAAGAATGGAGGTGTGTGAAGTCAAACAATGGAGGTGTGTGAAGTCACAGAATGGAGGTGTGTGAAGTCACAGAATGGAGCTGTGTGAAGTCACAGAATGGAGGTGTGTGAAGTCACAGAATGGAGGTGTGTGAATTCATAGAATGGAGGTGTGTGAAGTCAGAAGGCAGCTGAGGGAAGTCATAGAATGGAGGTGGGTGAAGGCAGAATGGAAGTGTGTGAACTCGTAGAATGGAGGTGTGTGAAGTCAAAATGGAGGTGTGTGAAGTCATAGAACGGTGGTTTTTGATATCAAAGAATGGAGGTGTAAGAAGTCATAGACTGGAGGTGTGTGAACTCAGACTGGAGGTGTGTGAAATCACAGAAAGCAGGTGTGTCAACTCAGAAACGATGTGTGTGAAGTTATAGAATGGAGGTGTGTGAAGTCATAGAATCGAAGTGTGTGTAATCATAGAATGGAGGTGTGTTTAGTCCGAATGGAGATGTGTGAAGTCATAGAATGGAGGTGTGTGAAGTCACAATGCAGGTGTGTGAACTCATAGAATTGAGGTGGGTGAAGTCACAATGCAGGTGTGTGAAGTCATAGAATGGAGGTGTGTGAAGTCACAGAATGGTGGTGTGTGAACTCATAGAATGGAGGGGTGTGAAGTCATAGAATGGAGGTGTGTTAAGTCATAGAATGGAGGTGTGGAAGTCACAGAATGGAGGTGTGTGAAGTCACAGAATGGAGGTGTGTGAAGTCATACAATGGAGGTGTGTGAAGTCACAGAATGGAGGGGTGTGAATTCATAGAAGGGATGTGTGTGAAGTCATAGAATGGAGGTGTGTGAAGTCACATAATGGAGGTGTGTGAAGTCACAAAATGGAGGTGTGTGAAGACACAGAATGGAAGTGGGTGAACTCCCAATGGAGGTGTGTGAAGTCACAGAATGGAGGTGTGTGAAGTCAAAGAATGGATGTGTTTGAAGTCATAGAATGGAGGTCTATGAAGTCATGGAATGGAGGTGTATGAAGTCAAATATTGGAAGTGTGTGAAGTTACAGAATGGAGGTGTGGGAAGTCATAGAATGGAGGTGTGTGAAGTCAGAGAATGGAGGTGTGTGAAGTCAGAATGCAGGTGTGTGAAGTCATAGAATGGAGGTGTGTGAAGTCATAGATTGGAAGTGTGTGAAGTCATAGATTGGAGGTGTGTGAAGTCACAGAGGGAGGTGTGTGATGTCACAGAATGGAGATGTGTGAACTCAGAATGGAGGTGTGGGAAGTCACAGAATGGAGGTTTATGAAGTCATAGAATGGAGGTGTGTGAGGTCATAGAATGGATGTTTCTGAAGTAAGAATGAAGGTGTGTGAAGTCATAGAATGGAGGTGTGTGAAGACATAGAATGGAGGTGTGTGAAGTCACAGAATGGAGGTGTGTGAAGTCAGAATGGAGGTGTGAAGTCATAGAATAGAGGTGGGTGAAGTCATAGAAAGGAGTTGTGGGAAGTCATAGAATAGAGGAGAGTGAAGTCATAGAATGGAGGTGAGTGAAGTCACAGATCCGAGGTCTGTGAAGTCATAGACTGGAGCTGTGTGATGTCAGAATTGAGGAGTGTGAAGTCCTAGAATGGATGTGTGTGAAATCATAGAATCTTGGTGTGTGACGTCACAATGGAAGTGTGTGAAGTCACAGAATGGAGGTGTGTGAAGTCATATATTGGAGGTGTGTGAAGTCAGAATGGAGGTGTGTAAAGTCACAGAATGGAGGTGTGTAAACTCAGAATGGAGGTGTGTGAAGACATAGAATGGAGGTGTGTGAAGTCATAGAATGGAGGTGTGTGAAGTCATAGAATGGAGGTGTGTGAAGTCATAGAATGGATGTTTCTGAAGTGAGAATGAAGGTGTGTGAAGTAATAGAATGGAGGTGTGTGAAGTCAAAATGGAGGTGTGTGAACTCATAGAATGGAGGTGTGTGAAGTCAAAATGGAGGTGTGTGAAGACATAGAATGGGGGTGTTTGAAGTCACAGAATGGAGGTGTGTGAAGTCATGGAATGGAGGTGTGTGAAGTTAGAATGGAGCTGTGTGAACTCATAGAATGGAGTTGTGTGAAGTCACAATGGAGGTGTGTGAAGATATAGAATGGAGGTGTGTGAAGTCAGAATGGAGGTGTGTGAAGTCACAGAATGGAGGTGTGTGAAGTCACAGAATGGAGGTGTGTGAAGTCAGGGAATGGAGGTGTGTGAAGTCATAGAATGGATGTTTGTGAAGTAAGAATGAAGGTGTGTGAAGTCATAGAATGGAAGTGTGTGAAGTCACAGAATGGAGGTGTGTGACGTCATAGAATTGAGCTGTGTGAATTCAGAATGGAGGTGTGTGACGTCATCTAATGGAGGTGTGTGCAGTCAAAGAATGGATGTTTCTGAAGTAGGAATGAAGGTGTGTGAAATCATAGAATGGAGGTGTGTGAAGTCAAAATGGAGGTGTGTGAACTCAAAGAATTGAGGTGTGTGAACTCATAGAATGGAGGTGTGTGAAGTCATGGAATGGAGGTGTGTGAAGTCCAAGAATGGAGGTGTGTGAAGTCAAACAATGGAGGTGTTTGAAGTCACAGAATGGAGGTGTGTGAAGTCACAGAATGGAGGTGTGTGAAGTTACAGAATGGAGGTGTGTGAAGTCAAAAAATGGAGGTGTGTGAAGTCAAAATGGTGGTGTGTGAATTCACAAATGGAGGTGTGTGAAGTCAGAAGGCAGCTGAGTGAAGTCATAGAATGGAGGTGGGTGAAGGCAGAATGGAAGTGTGTGAACTCGTAGAATCGAGGTGTGTGAAGTCAAAATGGAGGTGTGTGAAGTCATAGAACTGTGGTTTTTGATGTCAAAGAATGGAGGTGTGTGAAGTCATAGACGGGAGGTGTGTGAACTCAGATTGGAGGTGTGTAAAATCACAGAAAGCAGGTGTGTCAACTCAGAAACGAGGTGTGTGAAGTTATAGAATGGAGGTGTGTGAAGTCATAGAATCGAAGTGTGTGAAATCATAGAATGGAGGTGTGTGAAGTCAGAATGGAGATGTGTGAAGTCATAGAATGGAGGTGTGTGAAGTCACAATGCAGGTGTGTGAACTCATAGAATTGAGGTGGGTGAAGTCACAATGCAGGTGTGTGAAGTCATAGAATGTAGGTGTGTGATGTCATAGAATGGAGGTGTTGAAGTGACAGAATGGAGGTGTGTGAAGTCATAGAATGGAGGGGTGTGAAGTCATAGAATGGAGGTGTTGAAGTCACAGAATGATGGTGTGTGAAGTCATAGAATGGAGGGGTGTGAAGTCATAGAATGGAGGTGTGTTAAGTCATAGAATGGAGTTGTGGAAGTCACAGAATGGAGGTGTGTGAAGTCACAGAATGGAGGTGTGTGAAGTCATACAATGGAGGTGTGTGAAGGCAAAATGGAGGTGTGTGAAGTCAAAGAATGGATGTGTTTGAAGTCATAGAATGGAGGTGTATGAAGTCATGGAATGGAGGTGTGTGAAGTCATAGAATGGAGGTTTGTGAAGTAAGAATGGAAGTGTGTGAAGTCACCGAATGGAGTTGTGTGAACTCAGAATGGAGCTGTGTGAATTCACAGAATGGAGGTTTGTGAAGTCATAGAATGGAGTTGTGTGAGGTCATAGAATGGATGTTTCTGAAGTAAGAATGAAGGTGTGTGAAGTCATAGAATGGAGGTGTGTGAAGTCATAGAATGGAGGTGTGTGAAGTCATAGAATGGAAGTGTGTGAAGTCATAGAATGGATGTTTGTGAAGTAAAAATGGAGGTGTGTGAAGTCACCGAATGGAGTTCTGTGAGCTCAGAATGGAGGTGTGTGAAGTCAGAGAATGGAGGTGTTTGAAGTCATAGAATGGAGGTGTGTGAAGTCACAGAATGGAGGTATCTGAAGTCAGAATCGAGGTGTGAAGTCATAGAATAGAGGTGGGTGAAGTCATAGAAAGGAGTTGTGGGAAGTCATAGAATGGAGCAGTGTGAAGTCATAGAATGGAGGTGAGTGAAGTCACAGATTCGAGGTCTGTGAAGTCATAGAATGGAGGTGTGTGAAATCAGAATGGAGGTATGTGAAGTCATAGAATGGATGTGTGTGAAGTCATACATTGGTGTGTGAAGTCAGAATGGAGATGTGTGAAGTCACACAATTGAGGTGTGTGAACTCAGAATGGAGGTGTGTGAAGTCATAGAATAGAGGTGTGTGAAGTCATAGAATGGATGTTTGTGAAGTAAGAATGAAGGTGTGTGAAGTGATAGAATGGAAGTGTGTGAAGTCACAGAATGGAGATGTGTGACGTCATAGAATGGAGCTGTGTGAATTCAGAATGGAGGTGTGTGAAGTCATCGAATGGAGGTGTGTGCAGTCATAGAATGGATGTTTCTGAAGTAGGAATGAAGGTGTGTGAAGTCATAGAATGGAGGTGTGTGAAGTCAAAATGGAGGTGTGTGAACTCAAAGAATGGAGGTGTGTGAACTCATAGAATGGAGGTGTGTGAAGTCATGGAATGGAGGTGTGTGAAGTCCAAGAATGGAGGTGTGTGAAGTCAAACAATGGAGGTGTGTGAAGTCACAGAATGGAGGTGTGTGAAGTCACAGAATGGAGCTGTGTGAAGTCACAGAATGGAGGTGTGTGAAGTCACAGAATGGAGGTGTGTGAATTCATAGAATGGAGGTGTGTGAAGTCAGAAGGCAGCTGAGGGAAGTCATAGAATGGAGGTGGGTGAAGGCAGAATGGAAGTGTGTGAACTCGTAGAATGGAGGTGTGTGAAGTCAAAATGGAGGTGTGTGAAGTCATAGAACGGTGGTTTTTGATATCAAAGAATGGAGGTGTATGAAGTCATAGACTGGAGGTGTGTGAACTCAGACTGGAGGTGTGTGAAATCACAGAAAGCAGGTGTGTCAACTCAGAAACGATGTGTGTGAAGTTATAGAATGGAGGTGTGTGAAGTCATAGAATCGAAGTGTGTGTAATCATAGAATGGAGGTGTGTTTAGTCCGAATGGAGATGTGTGAAGTCATAGAATGGAGGTGTGTGAAGTCACAATGCAGGTGTGTGAACTCATAGAATTGAGGTGGGTGAAGTCACAATGCAGGTGTGTGAAGTCATAGAATGGAGGTGTGTGAAGTCACAGAATGGTGGTGTGTGAAGTCATAGAATGGAGGGGTGTGAAGTCATAGAATGGAGGTGTGTTAAGTCATAGAATGGAGGTGTGGAAGTCACAGAATGGAGGTGTGTGAAGTCACAGAATGGAGGTGTGTGAAGTCATACAATGGAGGTGTGTGAAGTCACAGAATGGAGGGGTGTGAATTCATAGAAGGGATGTGTGTGAAGTCATAGAATGGAGGTGTGTGAAGTCACATAATGGAGGTGTGTGAAGTCACAAAATGGAGGTGTGTGAAGACACAGAATGGAAGTGGGTGAACTCCCAATGGAGGTGTGTGAAGTCACAGAATGGAGGTGTGTGAAGTCAAAGAATGGATGTGTTTGAAGTCATAGAATGGAGGTCTATGAAGTCATGGAATGGAGGTGTATGAAGTCAAATATTGGAAGTGTGTGAAGTTACAGAATGGAGGTGTGGGAAGTCATAGAATGGAGGTGTGTGAAGTCAGAGAATGGAGGTGTGTGAAGTCAGAATGCAGGTGTGTGAAGTCATAGAATGGAGGTGAGTGAAGTCATAGATTGGAAGTGTGTGAAGTCATAGATTGGAGGTGTGTGAAGTCACAGAGGGAGGTGTGTGATGTCACAGAATGGAGATGTGTGAACTCAGAATGGAGGTGTGGGAAGTCACAGAATGGAGGTTTATGAAGTCATAGAATGGAGGTGTGTGAGGTCATAGAATGGATGTTTCTGAAGTAAGAATGAAGGTGTGTGAAGTCATAGAATGGAGGTGTGTGAAGACATAGAATGGAGGTGTGTGAAGTCACAGAATGGAGGTGTGTGAAGTCAGAATGGAGGTGTGAAGTCATAGAATAGAGGTGGGTGAAGTCATAGAAAGGAGTTGTGGGAAGTCATAGAATAGAGGAGAGTGAAGTCATAGAATGGAGGTGAGTGAAGTCACAGATCCGAGGTCTGTGAAGTCATAGACTGGAGCTGTGTGATGTCAGAATTGAGGAGTGTGAAGTCCTAGAATGGATGTGTGTGAAATCATAGAATCTTGGTGTGTGACGTCACAATGGAAGTGTGTGAAGTCACAGAATGGAGGTGTGTGAAGTCATATATTGGAGGTGTGTGAAGTCAGAATGGAGGTGTGTAAAGTCACAGAATGGAGGTGTGTAAACTCAGAATGGAGGTGTGTGAAGACATAGAATGGAGGTGTGTGAAGTCATAGAATGGAGGTGTGTGAAGTCATAGAATGGAGGTGTGTGAAGTCATAGAATGGATGTTTCTGAAGTGAGAATGAAGGTGTGTGAAGTAATAGAATGGAGGTGTGTGAAGTCAAAATGGAGGTGTGTGAACTCATAGAATGGAGGTGTGTGAAGTCACAGAATGGAGGTGTGTGAAGTCAGAATGGAGGTGTGAAGTCATAGAATGGGGGTGGGTGAAGTCATGGAAAGGAGGTGTGGGAAGTCATAGAATGGAGAAGTGTGAAGTCATAGAGTGGAGGTGAGTGAAGTCACATATTCAAAGTCTGTGAAATCATAGAATGGAGGTTTGTGAAGTCAGAATGGAGGTGTGTGAAGTCATAGAATGGAGGTGTGTGAAGTCAAAATGGAGGTGTGTGAAGACATAGAATGGGGGTGTTTGAAGTCACAGAATGGAGGTGTGTGAAGTCATGGAATGGAGGTGTGTGAAGTTAGAATGGAGCTGTGTGAACTCATAGAATGGAGTTGTGTGAAGTCACAATGGAGGTGTGTGAAGATATAGAATGGAGGTGTGTGAAGTCAGAATGGAGGTGTGTGAAGTCACAGAATGGAGGTGTGTGAAGTCACAGAATGGAGGTGTGTGAAGTCAGGGAATGGAGGTGTGTGAAGTCATAGAATGGATGTTTGTGAAGTAAGAATGAAGGTGTGTGAAGTCATAGAATGGAAGTGTGTGAAGTCACAGAATGGAGGTGTGTGACGTCATAGAATTGAGCTGTGTGAATTCAGAATGGAGGTGTGTGACGTCATCTAATGGAGGTGTGTGCAGTCAAAGAATGGATGTTTCTGAAGTAGGAATGAAGGTGTGTGAAATCATAGAATGGAGGTGTGTGAAGTCAAAATGGATGTGTGTGAACTCAAAGAATTGAGGTGTGTGAACTCATAGAATGGAGGTGTGTGAAGTCATGGAATGGAGGTGTGTGAAGTCCAAGAATGGAGGTGTGTGAAGTCAAACAATGGAGGTGTTTGAAGTCACAGAATGGAGGTGTGTGAAGTCACAGAATGGAGGTGTGTGAAGTTACAGAATGGAGGTGTGTGAAGTCAAAAAATGGAGGTGTGTGAAGTCAAAATGGTGGTGTGTGAATTCACAAATGGAGGTGTGTGAAGTCAGAAGGCAGCTGAGTGAAGTCATAGAATGGAGGTGGGTGAAGGCAGAATGGAAGTGTGTGAACTCGTAGAATCGAGGTGTGTGAAGTCAAAATGGAGGTGTGTGAAGTCATAGAACTGTGGTTTTTGATGTCAAAGAATGGAGGTGTGTGAAGTCATAGACGGGAGGTGTGTGAACTCAGATTGGAGGTGTGTAAAATCACAGAAAGCAGGTGTGTCAACTCAGAAACGAGGTGTGTGAAGTTATAGAATGGAGGTGTGTGAAGTCATAGAATCGAAGTGTGTGAAATCATAGAATGGAGGTGTGTGAAGTCAGAATGGAGATGTGTGAAGTCATAGAATGGAGGTGTGTGAAGTCACAATGCAGGTGTGTGAACTCATAGAATTGAGGTGGGTGAAGTCACAATGCAGGTGTGTGAAGTCATAGAATGTAGGTGTGTGATGTCATAGAATGGAGGTGTTGAAGTGACAGAATGGAGGTGTGTGAAGTCATAGAATGGAGGGGTGTGAAGTCATAGAATGGAGGTGTTGAAGTCACAGAATGATGGTGTGTGAAGTCATAGAATGGAGGGGTGTGAAGTCATAGAATGGAGGTGTGTTAAGTCATAGAATGGAGTTGTGGAAGTCACAGAATGGAGGTGTGTGAAGTCACAGAATGGAGGTGTGTGAAGTCATACAATGGAGGTGTGTGAAGGCAAAATGGAGGTGTGTGAAGTCAAAGAATGGATGTGTTTGAAGTCATAGAATGGAGGTGTATGAAGTCATGGAATGGAGGTGTGTGAAGTCATAGAATGGAGGTTTGTGAAGTAAGAATGGAAGTGTGTGAAGTCACCGAATGGAGTTGTGTGAACTCAGAATGGAGCTGTGTGAATTCACAGAATGGAGGTTTGTGAAGTCATAGAATGGAGTTGTGTGAGGTCATAGAATGGATGTTTCTGAAGTAAGAATGAAGGTGTGTGAAGTCATAGAATGGAGGTGTGTGAAGTCATAGAATGGAGGTGTGTGAAGTCACAGAATGGAGGTATCTGAAGTCAGAATCGAGGAGTGAAGTCATAGAATAGAGGTGGGTGAAGTCATAGAACGGAGGTGTGGGAAATCATAGAATGGAGCAGTGTGAATTCATAGAGTGGAGGTGAGTGAAGTCACAGATTCGAGGTCTGTGAAGTCATAGAATAGAGGTGTGTGAAGTCAGAATGGAGGTTTGTGAAGTCATAGAATGGAGGTATGTGAACTCATAGAATGGAGGTGTGTGATGTCACAATGGAAGTGTGTGAAGTCACAGAATGGAGGTGTGTGAAGTCATACATTGGTGTGTGAAGTCAGAATGGAGGTGTGTGAAGTCACAGAATGGAGGTGTGTGAACTCAGATTGGAGGTGTGTGAAGTCATAGATGGAGGTGTGTGAAGTCATAGTATGGAGTTGTGTGAAATCATAGAATGGAGTTTTGTGAATTCACAGAATGGAGGAGTGTGAAGTCAGAATGGCGGAGTGTGAAGTCATAGAATGGAGGTGTGTGAAGTTAGAATGGAGGTGTGTGAACTCATAGAATGGAGGTGTCTGAAGTCATAATGGAGGTGTGTGAAGACATAGAATGGAGGTGTGTGAAGTCACAGAATGGAGGTGTGTGAAGTCATAGATTGGAGGTGTGTGAAGTCATAGAAGGGATGTTTGTGAAGTAAGAATGAAGGTGTGTGAAGTCATAGAATGGAAGTGTGTGAATTCACAGAATGGAGGTGTGTGACGTCATAGAATGGAGCTCTGTGAATTCAGAATGGAGGTGTGTGAATTCATAGAATGGAGTTGTGTGCAGTCATGGAATGGATGTTTCGGAAGTAGGAATGAAGGTGTGTGAAGTCATAGAATGGAGGTGTGTGAAGTCAAAATGGAGGTTTGTGAACTCAAGGAATGGAGGTGTGTGAAGTCAAACAATGAAGGTGTGTGAAGTCACAGAATGGAGGTGTGTGAAGTCACAGACTGGACGTGAGTGAAGTCAAAATGGAGGTGTGTGAAGTCACAGAATGGAGGTGTGTGAAGTCACAGAATGGAGGGGTTTGAATTCAAAATAGTGGTGTGTGAATTCACAAATGGATGTGTGTGAAGTCAGAATGGAGCTGAGTGAAATCATAGAATGGAGGTGGGTGAAGGCAGAATGGAAGTGTGTGAACTCGTAGAATGGAGGTGTGTGAAGTCAAAATGGAGGTGTGTGAAGTCATAGAATGGTGGTTTTTGATGTCAAAGAATGAAGGTGTGTGAAGTCATAGAATGGATGTGTGTGAACTCAGATTGGAGGTGTATGAAATCACAGAAGGGAGGTGTGTCAACTCAGAAACGAGGTGTGTGAAGTCATAGAATGGAGGTGTGTGAAGTCACAGAATGAAGGTGTGGGAAGTCATAGAACGAGGTGTCTGAAGTCACAGAATGGAGGTGTGTGAAGACACAGAATGGAGGTGTGTGAACTCAGAGAGGAGGTGTGTGAAGTCACAGAATGGAGGTGTGTGAAGTCATAGAATGGAAGTGAGTGAAGTCATAGAATGGAGGTGTGTGAAGGCAGAATGGAGGTGTGTGAAGTCACAGAATGGAGGTGTGTGAACCCAGAATGGAGGTGTGTGAAGTCACAGAATGGAGGTTTGTGAAGTCATAGAATGGAGGTGTATGAAGTCATAGAATGGATGTTGCTGAAGTAAGATTGAAGGTGTGTGAAGTCATAGAATGGAGGTGTCTGAAGTCATAGAATGGATGTTGCTGAAGTAAGAATGAAGGTGTGTGAACTCATAGAATGGAGGTGTATGAACTCATAGAATGGAGGTGTGTGAATTCATGGAACGGAGGTGTGTGAAGTCAAAGAATGGAGGTGTATGATGTCAAACAATGGAAGTGTGTGAAGTCAGAGAATGGAGGTGTGTGAAATCTTAGAATGGAGGTGTGTGAAGTCATAGAATGGAGGTGTGTGAAGTCACAGAAGGGAGGTGTGTGAAGTCACAGAATGGAGGTGTGTAAAGTCACAGAGTGGAGGTGTGTGAAGGCACAGAATGGAGGGGTGTGAAGTCAAAGAATGGAGAAATGTGAAGTCACAGAATGGAGATGTGTGAAGTCAGAATAGAGGTGTGCGAAGTCATAGAATGGAGGTGTGTGAAGTCAGAATGGAGCTGTGTGAACTCATAGAATGGAGGTGTGTGAAGTCACAATGGAGATGTGTGAAGTCATAGAATGATGGTTTTTGAAGTCACAGGAAGGAGGTGTGTGAAGTCATAGAATGGAGGTGTGTGAAGTCAGATTAGAGGTATGTGAAGTCACAAAATGGATGTGTGTCAACTCAGAAATGAGGTATGTGAAGTCATAGAATGCAGGTGTGTGAAGTAACAATGCAGGTGTGTGAACTCATAGAATTGAGGTGGGTGAAGTCACAATGCAGGTGTGTGAAGTCATAGAATGGAGGTGTGTGAAGTCATAGAATGGAGGTGGTGAAGTCACAGAATGGTGGTGTGTGAAGTCATAGAATGGAGGGGTGTGAAGTCATAGAATGGAGGTGTGTTAAGTCATAGAATGGAGGTGTGGAAGTCACAGAATGGAGGTGTGAGAAGTCACAGAATGGAGGTGTGTGAAGTCATACAATGGAGGTGTGTGAAGTCACAGAATGGTGGGGTGTGAATTCATAGAAGGGATTTGTGTGAAGTTATAGAATGGAGGTGTGTGAACTCACATAATGGAGGTGTGTGAAGTCACAGAATGGAGGTGTGTGAAGACACAGAATGGAAGTGGGTGAACTCCCAATGGAGGTGTGTGAAGTCACAGAATGCAGGTGTGTGAATTCATAGAAGGGAGATGTGTGAAGTCATAGAATGTAGGTGTGTGAAGTCACAGAATGGAAGTGTGTGAAGTCAAATGGAGGTGTGAAGTCAGAGAATGGACGTGTGTGAAGTCACAGAATGGAGGTGTGTGAAGTCAAAATGGAGGTGTGTGAAGTCAAAGAATGGATGTGTTTGAAGTCATAGAATGGAGGTGTATGAAGTCATGGAATGGAGGTGTGTGAAGTCAAACATTGGAAGTGTGTGAAGTTACAGAATGGAGGTGTGTGAAGTCATAGAATGGAGGTGTGTGAAGTCAGAGAATGGAGGAGTGTGAAGTCAGAATGCAGGTGTGTGAAGTCATAGAATGGAGATGTGTGAAGTCATAGATTGGAAGTGTGTGAAGTCATAGATTGGAGGTGTGTGAAGTCACAGAGGGAGGTGTGTGATGTCATAGAATGGAGATGTGTGAACTCAGAATGGAGGTGTGGGAAGTCACAGAATGGAGGTTTGTGAAGTCATAGAATGGAGGTGTGTGAGGTCATAGAATGGATGTTTCTGAAGTAAGAATGAAGGTGTGTGAAGTCATAGAATGGAGGTGTGTGAAGTCATAGAATGGAGGTGTGTGAAGTCACAGAATGGAATTGTGAGAAGTCAGAATGGAGGTGTGAAGTCATAGAATAGAGGTGGGTGAAGTCATAGAAAGGAGTTGTGGGAAATCATAGAATAGAGGAGAGTGAAGTCAAAGAATGGAGGTGAGTGAAGTCACAGATCCGAGGTCTGAGAAGTCATAGAATGGAGCTTTGTGATGTCAGAATTGAGGAGTGTGAAGTCCTAGAATGGATGTGTGTGAACTCATAGAATCTTGGTGTGTGACGTCACAATGGAAGTGTGTGAAGTCACAGAATGGAGGTGTGTGAAGTCATATATTGGAGGTGTGTGAAGTCAGAATGGAGGTGTGTATAGTCACAGAATGGAGGTGTGTAAACTCAGAATGGAGGTGTGTGAAGACATAGAATGGAGGTGTGTGAAGTCACAGAATGGAGGTGTGTGAAGTCATAGAATGGAGGTGTGTGAAGTCATAGAATGGAAGTGTGTGAAGTCATAGAATGGATGTTTCTGAAGTGAGAATGAAGGTCTGTGAAGTAATAGAATGGAGGTGTGTGAAGTCAAAATGGAGGTGTGTGAACTCATAGAATGGAGGTGTGTGAAGTCACAGATTGGAGGTGTGTGAAGTCAGAATGGAGGTGTGAAGTCATAGAATGGGGGTGGGTGAAGTCATGGAAAGGAGGTGTGGAAAGTCATAGAATGGAGATGTGTGAAGTCATAGAGTGGAGCTGAGTGAAGTCACATATTCAAAGTCTGTGAAATCATAGAATGGAGGTTTGTTAAGTCAGAATGGACGTGTATGAACTCATAGAATGGAGGTGTGTGAAGTCACAATGGAGGTGTGTGAAGTCATAGAATGGGGGTGTTTGAAGTCACAGAATGGAGGTGTGTGAAATCATAGAATGGAGGTGCGTGAAGTCAGAATGGAGGTGTGAGAAGTCACAGAATGGAGGTGTGTGAAGTCACAGAATGGAGGTGTGTGAAGTCAGGGAATGGAGGAGAGTGAAGTCACAGAATCGGGTGTGTGAACTCAGAATGAACGTGTGTGAAGTCACAGAATGGAGGTGTGAGAAGTCACAGAATGGAGGTGTGTGAAGTCATAGAATGGAAGTGTGTGAAGTCATATAATGGAGGTTTGTGAAGTAAGAATGGAAGTGTGTGAAGTCACCGAATGGAGTTGTGTGAACTCAGAATGGAGGTGTGTGAATTCACAAAATGGAGGTTTTTGAAGTCATAGAATGGAGTTGTGTGAGGTCATAGAATGGATGTTTCTGAAGTAAGAATGAAGGTGTGTGAAGTCATAGAATGGAGGTGTGTGAAGTCATAGAATGGAGGTGTGTGAAGTCACAGAACGGAGGTATCTGAAGTCAGAATTGAGGTGTGAAGTCATAGAATAGAGGTGGGTGAAGTCATAGAAAGGAGGTGTGGGAAGTCATAGAATGGAGCAGTGTGAAGTCATAGAGTGGAGGTGAGTGAAGTCACAGATTCGAGGTCTGTGAAGTCATAGAATAGAGGTGTGTGAAGTCAGAATGGAGGTGTGTGAAGTCCTAGAATGGAGGTATGTGAACTCATAGAATGGAGGTGTGTGAAGTCACAGAATGGAGGTGTGTGAAGTCAGAATGGAGGTGTGAAGTCATAGAATGGGGGTGGGTGAAGTCATGGAAAGGAGGTGTGGGAAGTCATAGAATGGAGAATTGGGAAGTCATAGAGTGGAGGTGAGTGAAGTCACATATTCAAAGTCTGTGAAATCATAGAATGGAGGTTTGTGAAGTCAGAATGGAGGTGTATGAACTCATAGAATGGAGGTGTGTGAAGTCACAATGGAGGTGTGTGAAGTCATAGATTGGGGGTGTTTGAAGTCACAGAATGGAGGTGTGTGAAGTCATAGAATGGAGGTGTGTGAAGTCAGAATGGAGGTGTGTGAAGTCACAGAATGGAGGTGTGTGAAGTCACAGAATGGAGGTGTGTGAAGTCAGGGAATGGAGGAGTGTGAAGTCACAGAATCGAGGTGTGTGAACTCAGAATGAAGGTCTGTGAAGTCACAGAATGGAGGTGTGTGAAGTCCTAGAATGGAAGTGTGTGAAGTCATAGAATGGAGGTGTGTGAAGTAAGAATGGAGGTGTGTGAAGTCAGAGAATGGAGGTGTTTGAAGTCATAGAATGGAGGTGTGCGAAGTCATAGAATGGAGGTGTGTGAAGTCACAGAATGGAGGTGTGTGAAGTCACGAAATGGAGGTGTGTGAAGTCACAGAATGGAGGTGTGTGAACTCAGAATGGAGGTGTGAGAAGTCACAAAATGGAGGTGTGTGAAGTCATAGAATGGAAGTGTGTGAAGTCATAGAATGGAGGTTTGTGAAGTAAGAATTGAAGTGTGTGAAGTCACCGAATGGAGTTGTGTGAACTCAGAATGGAGGTGTGTAAATTCACAGAATGGAGGTTTGTGAAGTCATAGAATGGAGTTGTGTGAGGTCATAGAATGGATGTTTCTGAAGTAAGAATGAAGGTGTGTGAAGTCATAGAATGGAGGTGTGTGAAGTCAGAATGGAGGTGTGTGAAGTCATAGAATGGAGGTATGTGAACTCATAGAATGGAGGTGTGTGATGTCACAATGGAAGTGTGTGAAGTCACAGAATGGAGGTGTGTGAAGTCATACATTGGTGTGTGAAGTCAGAATGGAGGTGTGTGAAGTCACAGAATAGAGGTGTGTGAACTCAGATTGGAGGTGTGTGAAGTCACAGAATGGAGGTGTGTGAAATCATACATTGGTGTGTGAAGTCAGAATGGAGGTGTGTGAAGTCACAGAATGGAGGTGTGTGAACTCAGACTGGAGGTGTGTGAAGTCATAGATGGAGGTGTGTGAAGTCATAGTATGGAGTTGTGTGAAATCATAGAATGGAGTTTTGTTAATTCACAGAATTGAGGAGTGTGAAGTCAGAATGGCGGAGTGTGAAGTCATAGAATGGAGGTGTTTGAAGTCATAATGGAGGTGTGTGAAGACATAGGATGGAGGTGTGTGAAGTCAGAGAATGGAGGTGTGTGAAGTCATAGAATGGAGGTGTGTGAAGTCATAGAGGGGATGTTTGTGAAGTAAGAATGAAGGTGTATGAAGTCATAGAATGGAAGTGTGTGAAGTCACAGAATGGAGGTGTGTGACGTCATAGAATAGAGATGTGTGAATTCAGAATGGAGGTGTGAAGTCATAGAATAGAGGTGGGTGAAGTCATAGAAAGGAGTTGTGGGAAATCATAGAATAGAGGAGAGTGAAGTCAAAGAATGGAGGTGAGTGAAGTCACAGATCCGAGGTCTGAGAAGTCATAGAATGGAGCTGTGTGATGTCAGAATTAAGGAGTGTGAAGTCCTAGAATGGATGTGTGTGAACTCATAGAATCTTGGTGTGTGACGTCACAATGGAAGTGTGTGAAGTCACAGAATGGAGGTGTGTGAAGTCATATATTGGAGGTGTGTGAAGTCAGAATGGAGGTATGTAAAGTCACAGAATGGAGGTGTGTAAACTCAGAATGGAGGTGTGTGAAGACATAGAATGGAGGTGTGTGAAGTCACAGAATGGAGGTGTGTGAAGTCATAGAATGGAGGTGTGTGAAGTCATAGAATGGAAGTGTGTGAAGTCATAGAATGGATGTTTCTGAAGTGAGAATGAAGGTCTGTGAAGTAATAGAATGGAGGTGTGTGAAGTCAAAATGGAGGTGTGTGAACTCATAGAATGGAGGTGTGTGAAGTCACAGATTGGAGGTGTGTGAAGTCAGAATGGAGGTGTGAAGTCATAGAATGGGGGTGGGTGAAGTCATGGAAAGGAGGTGTGGAAAGTCATAGAATGGAGAAGTGTGAAGTCATAGAGTGGAGCTGAGTGAAGTCACATATTCAAAGTCTGTGAAATCATAGAATGGAGGTTTGTTAAGTCAGAATGGACGTGTATGAACTCATAGAATGGAGGTGTGTGAAGTCACAATGGAGGTGTGTGAAGTCATAGAATGGGGGTGTTTGAAGTCACAGAATGGAGGTGTGTGAAATCATAGAATGGAGGTGTGTGAAGTCAGAATGGAGGTGTGTGAAGTCACAGAATGGAGGTGTGTGAAGTCACAGAATGGAGGTGTGTGAAGTCAGGGAATGGAGGAGAGTGAAGTCACAGAATCGTGGTGTGTGAACTCAGAATGAACGTGTGTGAAGTCACAGAATGGAGGTGTGAGAAGTCACAGAATGGAGGTGTGTGAAGTCATAGAATGGAAGTGTGTGAAGTCATATAATGGAGGTTTGTGAAGTAAGAATGGAAGTGTGTGAAGTCACCGAATGGAGTTGTGTGAACTCAGAATGGAGGTGTGTGAATTCACAAAATGGAGGTTTTTGAAGTCATAGAATGGAGTTGTGTGAGGTCATAGAATGGATGTTTCTGAAGTAAGAATGAAGGTGTGTGAAGTCATAGAATGGAGGTGTGTGAAGTCATAGAATGGAGGTGTGTGAAGTCACAGAACGGAGGTATCTGAAGTCAGAATCGAGGTGTGAAGTCATAGAATAGAGGTGGGTGAAGTCATAGAAAGGAGGTGTGGGAAGTCATAGAATGGAGCAGTGTGAAGTCATAGAGTGGAGGTGAGTGAAGTCACAGATTCGAGGTCTGTGGAGTCATAGAATAGAGGTGTGTGAAGTCAGAATGGAGGTGTGTGAAGTCCTAGAATGGAGGTATGTGAACTCATAGAATGGAGGTGTGTGACGTCACAATGGAAGTGTGTGAAGTCACAGAATGGAGGTGTGTGAAGTCATATATTGGAGGTGTGTGAAGTCAGAATGGAGGTGTGTAAAGTCACAGAATGGAGGTGTGTAAACTCAGAATGGAAGTGTGTGAAGACATAGAATGGAGGTGTGTGAAGTCACAGAATGGAGGTGTGTGAAGTCATAGAATGGAGGTGTGTGAAGTCATAGAATGGAGGTGTGTGAAGTCATAGAATGGATGTTTCTGAAGTGAGAATGAAGGTGTGTGAAGAAATAGAATGGAGGTGTGTGAAGTCAAAATGGAGGAGTGTGAACTCATAGAATGGAGGTGTGTGAAGTCACAGAATGGAGGTGTGTGAAGTCAGAATGGAGGTGTGAAGTCATAGAATGGGGGTGGGTGAAGTCATGGAAAGGAGGTGTGGGAAGTCATAGAATGGAGAATTGGGAAGTCATAGAGTGGAGGTGAGTGAAGTCACATATTCAAAGTCTGTGAAATCATAGAATGGAGGTTTGTGAAGTCAGAATGGAGGTGTATGAACTCATAGAATGGAGGTGTGTGAAGTCACAATGGAGGTGTGTGAAGTCATAGATTGGGGGTGTTTGAAGTCACAGAATGGAGGTGTGTGAAGTCATAGAATGGAGGTGTGTGAAGTCAGAATGGAGGTGTGTGAAGTCACAGAATGGAGGTGTGTGAAGTCACAGAATGGAGGTGTGTGAAGTCAGGGAATGGAGGAGTGTGAAGTCACAGAATCGAGGTGTGTGAACTCAGAATGAAGGTCTGTGAAGTCACAGAATGGAGGTGTGTGAAGTCCTAGAATGGAAGTGTGTGAAGTCATAGAATGGAGGTGTGTGAAGTAAGAATGGAGGTGTGTGAAGTCAGAGAATGGAGGTGTTTGAAGTCATAGAATGGAGGTGTGCGAAGTCATAGAATGGAGGTGTGTGAAGTCACAGAATGGAGGTGTGTGAAGTCACGAAATGGAGGTGTGTGAAGTCACAGAATGGAGGTGTGTGAACTCAGAATGGAGGTGTGAGAAGTCACAAAATGGAGGTGTGTGAAGTCATAGAATGGAAGTGTGTGAAGTCATAGAATGGAGGTTTGTGAAGTAAGAATTGAAGTGTGTGAAGTCACCGAATGGAGTTGTGTGAACTCAGAATGGAGGTGTGTGAATTCACAGAATGGAGGTTTGTGAAGTCATAGAATGGAGTTGTGTGAGGTCATAGAATGGATGTTTCTGAAGTAAGAATGAAGGTGTGTGAAGTCATAGAATGGAGGTGTGTGAAGTCATAGAATGGAGGTGTGTGAAGTCACAGAATGGAGGTATCTGAAGTCAGAATCGAGGAGTGAAGTCATAGAATAGAGGTGGGTGAAGTCATAGAAAGGAGGTGTGGGAAGTCATAGAATGGAGCAGTGTGAAGCCATAGAGTGGAGGTGACTGAAGTCACAGATTCGAGGTCTGTGAAGTCATACATTGGTGTGTGAAGTCAGAATGGAGGTGTGTGAAGTCACAGAATGGAGGTGTGTGAACTCAGATTGGAGGTGTGTGAAGTCACAGAATGGAGGTGTGTGAAATCATACATTGGTGTGTGAAGTCAGAATGGAGGTGTGTGAAGTCACAGAATGGAGGTGTGTGAACTCAGACTGGAGGTGTGTGAAGTCATAGATGGAGGTGTGTGAAGTCATAGTATGGAGTTGTGTAAAATCATAGAATGGAGTTTTGTTAATTCACAGAATTGAGGAGTGTGAAGACAGAATGGCGGAGTGTGAAGTCATAGAATGGAGGTGTTTGAAGTCATAATGGAGGTGTGTGAAGTCATAGGATGGAGGTGTGTGAAGTCAGAGAATGGAGGTGTGTGAAGTCATAGAATGGAGGTGTGTGAAGTCATAGAAGGGATGTTTGTGAAGTAAGAATGAAGGTGTATGAAGTCATAGAATGGAAGTGTGTGAAGTCACAGAATGGAGGTGTGTGACGTCATAGAATGGAGCTGTGTGAATTCAGAATGGAGGTGTGTGAAGTCATAGAATGGAGGTGTGTGAAGTCAAAATGGAGGTTTGTGAACTCAAGGAATGGAGGTGTGTGAAGTCTTGGAATGGAGGTGTGTGAAGTCACAGAATGGAGGTGTGTGAAGTCAGGGAATGGAGGAGTGTGAAGTCACAGAATCGAGGTGTGTGAACTCAGAATGAAGGTCTGTGAAGTCACAGAATGGAAGTGTGTGAAGTCATAGAATGGAGGTGTGTGAAGTAAGAATGGAGGTGTGTGAAGTCAGAGAATGGAGGTGTTTGAAGTCATAGAATGGAGGTGTGCGAAGTCATAGAATGGAGGTGTGTGAAGTCACAGAATGGAGGTGTGTGAAGTCACGAAATGGAGGTGTGTGAAGTCACAGAATGGAGGTGTGTGAACTCAGAATGGAGGTGTGAGAAGTCACAAAATGGAGGTGTGTGAAGTCATAGAATGGAAGTGTATGAAGTCATAGAATGGAGGTTTGTGAAGTAAGAATTGAAGTGTGTGAAGTCACCGAATGGAGTTGTGTGAACTCAGAATGGAGGTGTGTGAATTCACAGAATGGAGGTTTGTGAAGTCATAGAATGGAGTTGTGTGAGGTCATAGAATGGATGTTTCTGAAGTAAGAATGAAGGTGTGTGAAGTCATAGAATGGAGGGGTGTGAAGTCATAGAATGGACGTGTGTGAAGTCACAGAATGGAGGTATCTGAAGTCAGAATCGAGGAGTGAAATCATAGAATAGAGGTGGGTGAAGTCATAGAAAGGAGGTGTGGGAAGTCATAGAATGGAGCAGTGTGAAGCCATAGAGTGGAGGTGACTGAAGTCACAGATTCGAGGTCTGTGAAGTCATAGAATAGAGGTATGTGAAGTCAGAATGGAGGTGTGTGAAGTCATAGAATGGAGGTATGTGAACTCATAGAATGGAGGTGTGTGATGTCACAATGGAAGTGTGTGAAGTCACAGAATGGAGGTGTGTGAAGTCATACATTGGTGTGTGAAGTCAGAATGGAGGTGTGTGAAGTCACAGAATGGAGGTGTGTGAACTCAGATTGGAGGTGTGTGAAGTCACAGAATGGAGGTGTGTGAAATCATACATTGGTGTGTGAAGTCAGAATGGAGGTGTGTGAAGTCACAGAATGGAGGTGTGTGAACTCAGACTGGAGGTGTGTGAAGTCATAGATGGAGGTGTGTGAAGTCATAGTATGGAGTTGTGTGAAATCATAGAATGGAGTTTTGTTAATTCACAGAATTGAGGAGTGTGAAGTCAGAATGGCGGAGTGTGAAGTCATAGAATGGAGGTGTTTGAAGTCATAATGGAGGTGTGTGAAGACATAGGATGGAGGTGTGTGAAGTCAGAGAATGGAGGTGTGTGAAGTCATAGAATGGAGGTGTGTGAAGTCATAGAAGGGATGTTTGTGAAGTAAGAATGAAGGTGTATGAAGTCATAGAATGGAAGTGTGTGAAGTCACAGAATGGAGGTGTGTGACGTCATAGAATGGAGCTGTGTGAATTCAGAATGGAGGTGTGTGAAGTCATAGAATGGAGGTGTGTGAAGTCAAAATGGAGGTTTGTGAACTCAAGGAATGGAGGTGTGTGAAGTCTTGGAATGGAGGTGTGTGAAGTCCAAGAATGGAGGTGTGTGAAGTCAAACTATGGAGGTGTGTGAAGTCACAGAATGGAGGTGTGTGAAGTCACAGACTGGAGGTGTGTGAAGTCACGAAATGGAGGTGTGTGAAGTCACAGAATGGAGGTGTGTGAACTCAGAATGGAGGTGTGAGAAGTCACAAAATGGAGGTGTGTGAAGTCATAGAATGGAAGTGTGTGAAGTCATAGAATGGAGGTTTGTGAAGTAAGAATTGAAGTGTGTGAAGTCACCGAATGGAGTTGTGTGAACTCAGAATGGAGGTGTGTGAATTCACAGAATGGAGGTTTGTGAAGTCATAGAATGGAGTTGTGTGAGGTCATAGAATGGATGTTTCTGAAGTAAGAATGAAGGTGTGTGAAGTCATAGAATGGAGGTGTGTGAAGTCATAGAATGGAGGTGTGTGAAGTCACAGAATGGAGGTATCTGAAGTCAGAATCGAGGAGTGAAGTCATAGAATAGAGGTGGTTGAAGTCATAGAAAGGAGGTGTGGGAAGTCATAGAATGGAGCAGTGTGAAGCCATAGAGTGGACGTGACTGAAGTCACAGATTCGAGGTCTGTGAAGTCATACATTGGTGTGTGAAGTCAGAATGGAGGTGTGTGAAGTCACAGAATGGAGGTGTGTGAACTCAGATTGGAGGTGTGTGAAGTCACAGAATGGAGGTGTGTGAAATCATACATTGGTGTGTGAAGTCAGAATGGAGGTGTGTGAAGTCACAGAATGGAGGTGTGTGAACTCAGACTGGAGGTGTGTGAAGTCATAGATGGAGGTGTGTGAAGTCATAGTATGGAGTTGTGTGAAATCATAGAATGGAGTTTTGTTAATTCACAGAATTGAGGAGTGTGAAGACAGAATGGCGGAGTGTGAAGTCATAGAATGGAGGTGTTTGAAGTCATAATGGAGGTGTGTGAAGACATAGGATGGAGGTGTGTGAAGTCAGAGAATGGAGGTGTGTGAAGTCATAGAATGGAGGTGTGTGAAGTCATAGAAGGGATGTTTGTGAAGTAAGAATAAAGGTGTATGAAGTCATAGAATGGAAGTGTGTGAAGTCACAGAATGGAGGTGTGTGACGTCATAGAATGGAGCTGTGTGAATTCAGAATGGAGGTGTGTGAAGTCATAGAATGGAGGTGTGTGAAGTCAAAATGGAGGTTTGTGAACTCAAGGAATGGAGGTGTGTGAAGTCTTGGAATGGAGGTGTGTGAAGTCCAAGAATGGAGGTGTGTGAAGTCAAACTATGGAGGTGTGTGAAGTCACAGAATGGAGGTGTGTGAAGTCACAGACTGGAGGTGTGTGAAGTCAAAATGGAGGTGTGTGAAGTCACAGAATGGAGGTGTGTGAAGTCACAGAATGGAGGTATCTGAAGTCAGAATTGTGGTGTGTGAATTCACAAATGGAGGTGTGTGAAGTCAGAATGGAGCTGAGTGAAGTCATAGAATGGAGGTGGGTGAAGGAAGAATGGAAGTGTGTGAACTCGTAGAATGGAGGAGTGTGAAGTCAAAATGGAGGTGTGTGAAGTCATAGAATGGTGGTTTTTGATGTCAAAGAATGGAGGTGTGTGAAGTCCTAGAATGGAGGTATGCGAACTCATAGAATGGAGGTGTGTGACGTCACAATGGAAGTGTGTGAAGTCACAGAATGGAGGTGTGTGAAGTCATATATTGGAGGTGTGTGAAGTCAGAATGGAGGTGTGTAAAGTCACAGAATGGAGGTGTGTAAACTCAGAATGGAAGTGTGTGAAGACATAGAATGGAGGTGTGTGAAGTCACAGAATGGAGGTGTGTGAAGTCATAGAATGGAGGTGTGTGAAGTCATAGAATGGAGGTGTGTGAAGTCATAGAATGGATGTTTCTGAAGTGAGAATGAAGGTGTGTGAAGTAATAGAATGGAGGTGTGTGAAGTCAAAATGGAGGAGTGTGAACTCATAGAATGGAGGTGTGTGAAGTCACAGAATGGAGGTGTGTGAAGTCAGAATGGAGGTGTGAAGTCATAGAATGGGGGTGGGTGAAGTCATGGAAAGGAGGTGTGGGAAGTCATAGAATGGAGAATTGGGAAGTCATAGAGTGGAGGTGAGTGAAGTCACATATTCAAAGTCTTTGAAATCATAGAATGGAGGTTTGTGAAGTCAGAATGGAGGTGTATGAACTCATAGAATGGAGGTGTGTGAAGTCACAATGGAGGTGTGTGAAGTCATAGATTGGGGGTGTTTGAAGTCACAGAATGGAGGTGTGTGAAGTCATAGAATGGAGGTGTGTGAAGTCAGAATGGAGGTGTGTGAAGTCACAGAATGGAGGTGTGTGAAGTCACAGAATGGAGGTGTGTGAAGTCAGGGAATGGAGGAGTGTGAAGTCACAGAATCGAGGTGTGTGAACTCAGAATGAAGGTCTGTGAAGTCACAGAATGGAGGTGTGTGAAGTCCTAGAATGGAAGTGTGTGAAGTCATAGAATGGAGGTGTGTGAAGTAAGAATGGAGGTGTGTGAAGTCAGAGAATGGAGGTGTTTGAAGTCATAGAATGGAGGTGTGCGAAGTCATAGAATGGAGGTGTGTGAAGTCGCAGAATGGAGGTGTGTGAAGTCACGAAATGGAGGTGTGTGAAGTCACAGAATGGAGGTGTGTGAACTCAGAATGGAGGTGTGAGAAGTCACAAAATGGAGGTGTGTGAAGTCATAGAATGGAAGTGTGTGAAGTCATAGAATGGAGGTTTGTGAAGTAAGAATTGAAGTGTGTGAAGTCACCGAATGGAGTTGTGTGAACTCAGAATGGAGGTGTGTGAATTCACAGAATGGAGGTTTGTGAAGTCATAGAATGGAGTTGTGTGAGGTCATAGAATGGATGTTTCTGAAGTAAGAATGAAGGTGTGTGAAGTCATAGAATGGAGGGGTGTGAAGTCATAGAATGGACGTGTGTGAAGTCACAGAATGGAGGTATCTGAAGTCAGAATCGAGGAGTGAAATCATAGAATAGAGGTGGGTGAAGTCATAGAAAGGAGGTGTGGGAAGTCATAGAATGGAACAGTGTGAAGCCATAGAGTGGAGGTGACTGAAGTCACAGATTCGAGGTCTGTGAAGTCATAGAATAGAGGTATGTGAAGTCAGAATGGAGGTGTGTGAAGTCATAGAATGGAGGTATGTGAACTCATAGAATGGAGGTGTGTGATGTCACAATGGAAGTGTGTGAAGTCACAGAATGGAGGTGTGTGAAGTCATACATTGGTGTGTGAAGTCAGAATGGAGGTGTGTGAAGTCACAGAATGGAGGTGTGTGAACTCAGATTGGAGGTGTGTGAAGTCACAGAATGGAGGTGTGTGAAATCATACATTGGTGTGTGAAGTCAGAATGGAGGTGTGTGAAGTCACAGAATGGAGGTGTGTGAACTCAGACTGGAGGTGTGTGAAGTCATAGATGGAGGTGTGTGAAGTCATAGTATGGAGTTGTGTGAAATCATAGAATGGAGTTTTGTTAATTCACAGAATTGAGGAGTGTGAAGTCAGAATGGCGGAGTGTGAAGTCATAGAATGGAGGTGTTTGAAGTCATAATGGAGGTGTGTGAAGACATAGGATGGAGGTGTGTGAAGTCAGAGAATGGAGGTGTGTGAAGTCATAGAATGGAGGTGTGTGAAGTCATAGAAGGGATGTTTGTGAAGTAAGAATGAAGGTGTATGAAGTCATAGAATGGAAGTGTGTGAAGTCACAGAATGGAGGTGTGTGACGTCATAGAATGGAGCTGTGTGAATTCAGAATGGAGGTGTGTGAAGTCATAGAATGGAGGTGTGTGAAGTCAAAATGGAGGTTTGTGAACTCAAGGAATGGAGGTGTGTGTAGTCTTGGAATGGAGGTGTGTGAAGTCCAAGAATGGAGGTGTGTGAAGTCAAACTATGGAGGTGTGTGAAGTCACAGAATGGAGGTGTGTGAAGTCACAGACTGGAGGTGTGTGAAGTCAAAATGGAGGTGTGTGAAGTCACAGAATGGAGGTGTGTGAAGTCACAGAATGGAGGTGTTTGAAGTGAAAATTGTGGTGTGTGAATTCACAAATGGAGGTGTGTGAAGTCAGAATGGAGCTGAGTGAAGTCATAGAATGGAGGTGGGTAAAGGCAGAATGGAAGTGTGTGAACTCGTAGAATGGAGGAGTGTGAAGTCAAAATGGAGGTGTGTGAAGTCATAGAATGGTGGTTTTTGATGTCAAAGAATGGAGGTGTGTGAAGTCATAGAATGGAGGTGTGTGAACTCAGATTGGAGGTGTGTGAAATCACAGAAGGGAGGTGTGTCAACTCAGAAACGAGGTGTGTGAAGTCATAGAATGGAGGTGTGTGAAGTCACAGAATGAAGGTGTGTGAAGTCATAGAAGGAGGTGTCTGAAGTCACAGAATGGAGGTGTGTGAAGACACAGAATGGAGGTGTGTGAACTCAGAGAGGAGGTGAGGTGTGTGAAGTCACAGAATGGAGGTGTGTGAAGTCATAGAATGGAAGTGTGTGAAGTCATAGAATGGAGGTGTGTGAAGTCAGAGTGGCGGTGTGTGGAGTCACAGAATGGAGGTGTGTGAACCCAGAATGGAGGTGTGTGAAGTCACAGAATGGAGGAGTGTGAAGTCATAGAATGGAGGTGTCTGAAGTCATACAATGGATGTTGCTGAAGTAAGAATGAAGGTGTGTGAACGCATAGAATGGAGGTGTATGAACTCATAGAATGGAGGTGAGTGAATTCAGGGAACGGAGGTGTGTGAAGTCAAAGAATGGAGGTGTATGATGTCAAACAATGGAAGTGTGTGAAGTCATAGAATGGAGGTGTGTGAAGTCTTAGAATGGAGGTGTGTGAAGTCATAGAATGGAGGTGTGTGAAGTCACAGAAGGGAGGTGTGTGAAGTCACAGAATGGAGGTGTGTAAAGTCACAGAGTGGAGGTGTGTGAAGGCTCAGAATGGATATGTGTGAAGTCAGAATAGAGGTGTGCGAAGTCATAGAATGGAGGTGTGTGAAGTCAGAATGGAGATGTGTGAAGTCATAGAATTGTGGTTTTTGAAGTGACAGAAGGGATGTGTGTGAAGTCATAGAATGGAGGTGTGTGAAGTCAGATTAGAGGTATGTGAAATCACATAATGGATGTGTGTCTACTCAGAAATGAGGTATGTGAAGTCATAGAATGGAGGTGTGTGAAGTCACAGAATTGAGGTGTGTGAAGTCAGAATGGAGGTGTGTGAATTCAGAATGGAGGTATATGAAGTCAGAGAATGGAGGTGTGTGAAGTAACAATGCAGGTGTGTGAACTGATAGAACATAGATGTGTGAAGTCACAATGTAGGTCTGTGAAGTCATAGAATGGAGGTGTGTGAAGTCATAGAATGGAGGTGTGTTAAGTCACAAAATGGAGGTGTGTGAAGTCATATAATGGAGGTGTGTGAAGTCACAGAATGGAGGTGTTTGAACTCAGAATGGAGGTGTGTGAAGTCACAGAATGGAGGTGTGTGAAATCATAGAATGGGGATGTGTTAAGTCACAGAATGGAGGTGTGTGAAATCGTAGAATGGAGGTGTGTGAAGTCAGAGAATCAAGGTGTGTGAAGTCACAGAATGGAGGTGTCTGAAGTCACAAAATGGAGGTGTGTGAACTCACAATGGAAGTGAGTGAAGTCACAGAATGGAGGTGTGTGAAGTCATAGAATGGAAGTGTGTGAAGTCATAGAATGTAGGTGTGTGATGTCAGAATGGAGGTGTGTGAAGTCACAGAATGGAGGTGTGTGACGTCATAAATGTTGGTGTGTGAAGTCATAGAATGGAGGTTTGAAGTCATAGAATGAAGGTGTGAAGTCACAGAATGGAAGTTTGTGAAGTCACAGAAGGCAGGTGTGTGAAGCCCCAGAATAGAGTTGTGTGAAATCACAATGGAGGTGTGTGAATTCATAGAATGGAGGTTTGTGAAGTCAAACAATGGAAGTGAGTGAAGTCATAGAATGGAAGTGTGTGAAGTCAAAATGGAGGTGTGAGAAGTCTGAGAATGGAGGTGTGTGAAGTCAAAGAATTGAGGTGTGTGAAGTTAAAATTGTGGTGTGTGAAATCACAAATGCAGGCGTGTGAAGTCACAGAATGGAGGTGTGTGAAGTCACAATGGAGGTGTGTGAAGTCAAAGAATGGATGTGTGTGAAGTCATAGAATGGAAGTGTATGAAGTCATGGAATGGAGGTTTGTGAAGTCAAACATTGGAAGCGTGTGAAGTTACAGAATGGGGGTGTGTGAAGTCATAGAATGGAGGTGTGTGAAATCAGAGAATGGAGGTGTGTGAAGTCAGAATGCAGGTGTGTGAAGTCATAGAATGGAGGTGTGTGAAGTCATAGATTGGAAGCTTGTGAAGTCAAAGAATGGAGGTGTGTGAAGTCATAGATTGAAGGTGTGGGGAAGTCATAGTATGGAGGTGTGTGAAGTCACAGAAAGGAGGTGTGTGAAGTCACAGAATGGAGTTGTGTGAAGTCACAATGGAGGTGTGTGAAGTCATAGGATGGAGGTGTGTGAAATCAAACAATGGAGGTTTGTGAAGTCATAGAATGGATTGTGTGTGAAATCACAGAATGGAGGTGTGTGAAGTCACAGAATGGAGATGTGTAAAGTCACAGAGTGGAGGTGTGTGAAGTCACAGAATGTAGGTTTGTGAAGTCATAGAATGGAGGTGTGTGAAGTCACAGAATGCAGGTGTGTGAAGTCAGAATAGAGGTGTGCGAAGTCATAGAATGGAGGTGTGTGAAGTCAGAATGGAGCTGTGTGAAGTCATAGAATGGATGTGTGTGAAGTCAGAATGGAGGTGTGTGAACTGATAGAATGGAGGTGTATGAAGTCACAAGGCAGGTGTGTGAAGTCACAGAATGGATGTGTGTGAACTCAGAAAGGAGGTGTGTGAAGTCATAGAATGGAGGTCTGTGAAGTCATAGCATGGAGGTGTGTGAAATCATAGAATGGAGGTGTGTGAAGTCACAGAATTGAGGTTTGTGAAGACAGAATGGAGGTGTGCGAAGTCAGAATGGAGGTGTGTGAAGTCAGATAATGGAGGTGTGTGAAGCCACAATGCAGGTGTTTGAACTCATAGAATGGAGGTGTGTGAAGTAACAATGTAGGTTTCTGAAGTCATAGAATGGAGGTGTGTGAAGTCATCGAATGGAGGTGTGTGAAGTCACAGAATGTAGGTGTGTGATGTCATAGAATGGAGGTGTGTGCAGTCACAGAATGGAGGAGTGTGAAGGCATAGAATGGAGGTGTGTGAAGTCATAGATTGGAGGTGTGTTAAGTCACAGAATGGAGGTGTGTGAATTCATGGAATGGATGTGTGTGAAGTCAAAGAATGGATGTGTATGATGTCAAACATTGGAAGTGTGTGAAGACATAGAATGGAGGTTTGACAAGTCTTAGAATGGAGGTGCGTGAAGTCATAGAATGGAGGTGTCTGAAGTCATAGAATGGATATCGCTGAAGTAAAAATGAAGGTGTGTGAACTCATAGAATGTAGTTGTGTGAACTCATAGAATGGAGGTGTGTGAATTCATGGAATGGATGTGTGTGAAGTCAAAGAATGGAGGTGTATGATGTCAAACAATGGAAGTGTGTGAAGACATAGAATGGAGGTTTGTCAAGTCTTAGAATGGAGATGTGTGTGAAGTCATAGAATGGAGGTGTGAGAAGTCACAGGAGGGAGGTGTGTGAAGTCACAGAATGGAGGTGTGTAAAGTCACAGAGTGGAGGTGTGTGAAGGCACAGAATGCAGGGGTGTGAAGTCAAAGAATGGAGGTATGTGAAGTCACAGAATGGAGGGGTGTGAAGTCAGAATAGAGGTGTACGAAGTTATAGAATGGAGGTATGTGAAGTCAGAATGGAGCTGTGTGAACTCATAGAATGGAGGTGCGTGAAGTCACAATGGAGATGTGTGAAGTCATAGAATGGTGGTTTTTGAAGTCACAGAATGGAGGTGTGTGAAGTCATAGAATGGAGGTGTGTGAAGTCACAGAATGGAGGTGTTTGAACTCAGAATGGAGCTGTTTGAAGTCATAGATGGAGGTGTGTGTAGTCACAGTATGGAGGTGTGTGAAATCATAGAATGGAATTTTGTGAATTCACAGAATAGGGCTGTGTGAAGTCAGAATGGAGGAGTGTGAAGTCATAGAATGGAAGTGTGTGAAGTAGGAATGGATGTGTGTGAACTCAGAGAATGGACGTGTGTGAAGTCACACTGGAGGTGTGTGAAGACATAGAATGGAGGTGTCTGAAGTCACAGAATGGAGGTGTGTGAAGTCATAGAATGGAGGTGTGTGAAGTCATAGAATGGAGGTGTGTGAAGTCATAGCATGAATGTTTCTGAAGTAAGAATGAAGGTGTGTGAAGTAATAGAATGGAGGTGTGTGAAGTCAAAATGGAGGTGTGAGAACTCATAGAATGGTGGTGTGTGAAGTCACAGAATGGAGTTGTGTGAAGTCAGAATGGAGGTGTGAAATCATAGAATGGGTGTGAGTGAAGTCATAGAAAGGAGGTGTGGGAAGTCAGAGAATGGAGAAGTGTGAAGTCATAGAGTGGAGGTGAGTGAAGTCACAGATTCGAAGTCTGTGAAGTCATAGAATGGAGGTTTGTGAAGTCAGAATGGAGGTGTGTGAACTCATAGAATGGAGGTGTGTGAAGACATAATGGAGGTGTGTGAAGTCATAGAATGGAGGTGTTTGAAGTCACAGAATGGAGGTGTGTGAAGTCATAGAATGGAGGTGTGTGAAGTCACAGAATGGAGGTGTGTGAAGTCATAGAATGGAGGTGTGTGAAGTCATAAAATGGAGGTGTGTGAAGTCACAGAATGGAGGTGTGTGAAGTCACGGAATTGAGGTGTGTGAAGTCACAGAATGGAGGTGTGTGAACTCAGAATGGAGGTGTGTGAAGTCACAGAATGGAGGTGTGTGAAGTCCTAGAATGGAAGTTTGTGAAGTCATAGAATGGAGGTGTGTGAAGTAAGAATGGAGGTGTGTGAAGTCAGAGAATGGAGGTGTTTGAAGGCATACAATGGAGGTGTGTGAAGTCATAGAATGGAGGTGTGTGAAGTCAAAATTGTGGTGTGTGAATTCACAAATGGAGGTTTGTGAAGTCAGAATGGAGCTGAGTGAAGTCATAGAATGGAGGTGGGTGAAGGCAGAATGGAAGTGTGTGAACTCGTAGAATGGAGGTGTGTGAAGTCAAAATGGAGGTGTTTGAAGTCACAGAATGAAGGTGTGTGAAGTCATAGAAGGAGGTGTCTGAAGTCACAGAATGGAGGTGTGTGAAGACACAGAATGGAGGTGTGTGAACTCAGAGAGGAGGTGTGTGCAGTCACAGAATGGAGGTGTGTGAAGTCATAGAATGGAGGTGTGTGAAGTCAGAATGGAGGTGTGTGAAGTCGCAGAATGGAGGTGTGTGAACCCAGAATGGAGGTGTGTGAAGTCACAGAATGGAGGTGTGTGAAGTCATAGAATGGAGGTGTATGAAGTCATAGAATGGATGTTGCTGAAGAAAGAATGAAGGTGTGTGAAGTCATAGAATGGAGGTGTCTGAAGTCATAGAATGGATGTTGCTGAAGTAAGAATGAATTTGTGTGAACTCATAGAATGGAGGTGTGTGAACTTATACAATGGAGGTGTTTGAATTCATGGAACGGAGGTGTGTGAAGTCAAAGAATGGAGGTGTATGATGTCAAACAATGGAAGTGTGTGAACTCATAGAATGGAGGTGTGTGAAGTAATATAATGGAGGTGTGTGAAGTCACAGAAGGGAGGTGTGTGAATTCTCAGAATGGAGGTGTTTAAAGTCACAGAGTGGAGGTGTGTGATGGCACAGAATGGAGGGGTGTGAAGTCAAAGAATGGAGGAATGTGAAGTCACAGAATGGAGATGTGTGAAGTCAGAATAGAGGTGTGCGAAGTCATAGAATGGAGGTGTGTGAAGTCAGAATGGAGCTGTGTGAACTCTTAGAATGTAGGTGTGTGAAGTCACAATGGAGATGTGTGAAGTCATAGAATGGTGGTTTTTGAAGTCACAGAATGGAGGAGTGTGAAGTCATAGAATGGAGGTGTGTGAAGTCAGATTGGAGGTATGTGAAGTCACAGAATGGAGTTGTGTCAACTCAGAAATGAGGTATGTGAAGTCATAGAATGGAGGTGTGTGAAGTCACAGAATTGAGGTGTGTGAAGTCAGGATGGAGGTGTGTGAATTCAGAATGTAGGTGTGTGAAGTCATAGAATGGAGGTGTGTGAAGTCATAGAATGGAGGTGTGTAAAGTCACAAAATGGAGGTGTGTGAAGTCATATAATGGAGGTGTGTGAAGTCACAGAATGGAGGTGTGTGAACTCACAATGGAGGTGAGTGAAGTCACAGAATGAAGGTGTGTGAAGTCATAGAATGGAAGTGTGGGAAGTCATAGAATGTAGGTGTGTGATGTCAGAATGGAGGTGTGTGAAGTCACAGAATGGAGTTGTGTGAACTCTTAGAATGTAGGTGTGTGAAGTCACAATGGAGATGTGTGAAGTCATAGAATGGTGGTTTTTGAAGTCACAGAATGGAGGAGTGTGAAGTCATAGAATGGAGGTGTGTGAAGTCAGATTGGAGGTATGTGAAGTCACAGAATGGAGGTGTGTCAACTCAGAAATGAGGTATGTGAAGTCATAGAATGGAGGTGTGTGAAGTCACAGAATTGAGGTGTGTGAAGTCAGGATGGAGGTGTGTGAATTCAGAATGTAGGTGTGTGAAGTCATAGAATGGAGGTGTGTGAAGTCATAGAATGGAGGTGTGTAAAGTCACAAAATGGAGGTGTGTGAAGTCATATAATGGAGGTGTGTGAAGTCACAGAATGGAGGTGTGTGAACTCACAATGGAGGTGAGTGAAGTCACAGAATGAAGGTGTGTGAAGTCATAGAATGGAAGTGTGGGAAGTCATAGAATGTAGGTGTGTGATGTCAGAATGGAGGTGTGTGAAGTCACAGAATGGAGTTGTGTGACATCATAAATGTTGGTGTGTGAAGTCATAGAATGGAGGTGTGAAGTCATAGAATGCAGATGTGAAGTCATAGAATGGAGGTGTGTGAAGTCACAGAAGGCAGGTGTGTGAAGTCACAGAATGGAGGTGTGTAAAGTCACAGAGTGGAGGTGTGTGAAGTCTCAGAATAGATGAGTGTGACATCAAAGGATGGAGGTGTTTGAAGTCATAGAATGTTGGTTTTTAAAGTCACAGAATGGAGGTGTGTGAAGTCATAGAATGGAGGTGTGTGAAGTCATAGAATGGAGGTGTGTGAAGTCACAGAATGGAGGTGTGTGAACTCATAGAATGGAGGAGTGTAAAGTCATAGAATGGAGGTGTGTGAAGTCACAGATGGAGGTGTGTGAAGTCACAGAATGGAGGTGTGTGAAGTCACAGAATGGAGGTGTGTGAACCCAGAATGGAGGTGTGTGCATTCAGAGAAGGGAGGTTTGTGAAGTCATAGAATGGATATATCTGAAGTAAGAATGAAGGTGTGTGAAGTCATAGAATGGAGGTATGTGAAGTCAAAATGGAGGTGTGTGAAGTCAAACAATGCAGGTGTGTGAAGTCACAGAATGGAGGTGTGTGAAGTCACAGAAAGGAAGTGTGTGAAGTCAAAATGGAGGTGTGTGAAGTCAGAGAATGAAGGTGTGTGAAGTCAAAGAATGGACGTGTGTGAAGTCAAAATTGTGGTGTGTGAAATCACAAATGCAGGTGTGTGAAGTCACAGAATGGAGGTGTGTGAAGTCACAATGGAGGTGTGTTAAGTCAAAGAATGGATGTGTGTGAAGTCATAGAATGGAGGTGTATGAAGTCATGGAATGGAGGTTTGTGAAATCAAATATTGGAAGCGTGTGAAGTTACAGAATTGAGGTGTGTGATGTCATAGAATGTAGGTGTGTGAAATCAGAGAATGGAGTTGTGTGAAGTCAGAATACACGTGTGTGAAGTCATAGAATGGAGGTGTGTGAAGTCATAGAATGGAGGTGTGTGAAGTCATAGATTGGAAGCATGTGAAGTCATAGAATGGAGGTGTGAGAAGTCATAGATTAAAGGTGTGGGGAGGTCATAGAATGGAGGTGTGTGAAGTCATAGAATGGAGGTCTGTGAAGTCATAGCTTGGAAGCGTGTGAAGTCACAGAAAGGACGTGTGTGAAGTCACAGAATGGAGTTGTGCGAAGTCACAATGGAGGTGTGTGAAGTCATAGAATGGATTGTGTGTGAAATCACAGAATAGAAGTGTGTGAAGTCACAGAATAGAGGTGTGTAAAGTCACAGAGTGGAGGTGTGTGAAGTCACAGAATGGAGGTTTGTGAAGTCATAGAGTGGAGGTATGTGAAGTCACAGAATGCAGGTGTGTGATGTCAGAATAGAGGTGTGCGAAGTCATAGAATGGAGGTGTGTGAAGTCAGAATGGAGCTGTGTGAAGTCATAGAATGGATGTGTGTGAAGTCAGAATGGAGGTGTGTGAACTCATAGAATGGAGGTGTATGAAGTCACATGGAGGTGTGTGAAGTCACAGAATGGATGTGTGTGAACTCAGAAAGGAGGTGTGTGAAGTCATAGAATGGAGGTCTGTGAAGTCATAGAATTGAGGTGTGTGAAATCATAGAATGGAGGTGTGTGAAGTCACAGAATTGAGGGGTGTGAAGTCAGAATGGAGGTGTGTGAAGTCAGAATGGAGGTGTGTGAAGTCACAATGAAGGTGTTTGAACTCATAGAATGGAGGTGTGTGAAGTAACAATGTAGGTTTCTGAAGTCATAGAATGGAGGTGTGTGAAGTCATAGAATGGAGTTGTGTGAATTCACAGAATGGAGGTGTGTGATGTCATAGAATGGAGGTGTGTGCAGTCACAGAAAGGAGGTGTGTGAAGGCATAGAAAGGAGGTGTGTGAAGACACAGAATGGAGGTGTGTAAACTCACAGAATGGAGGTGTGTGAAATCACAGAATGGAGGTGTGTGAAGTCATAGAAGGAGGTGTGTGAAGTCACAGAATGGAGGTGTGTGAAGACACAGAATGGAGGTGTGTGAACTCAGTGTGGAGGTGTGTGAAGTCACAGAATGGAGGTGAGTGAAGTCATAGAATGGAAGTGTGTGAAGTCATAGAATGGATGTTACTGAAGTAAGAATGAAGGTGTGTGAAGTCATAGAATGGAGGTGTCTGAAGTCATAGAATGGATGTTGCTGAAGTAAGAATGAAGGTGTGTGAACTCATAGAATGGAGGTATGTGAACTCATAGAATGGAGGTGTGTGAATTCATGGAACGGAGGTGTGTGATGTCAAAGAAGGGAGGTGTATGATGTCAAACATTGGAAGTGTGTGAAGTCATAGAATTGAGGTTTGTGAAGTCTTAGAATGGAGGAGTGTGAAGTCATGGAAAGGAGGAGTGTGAAGTCACAGAAGGGAGGTGTGTGAAGTCACAGAATGGAGGTATGTGAAGTCAAAGAATGGAGGTATGTGAAGTCACAGAATGGAGGGGTGTGAAGTCAGAATAGAGGTGTACGAAGTCATAGAATGGAGGTGTGTGAAGTCAGAATGGAGCTGTGTGAACTCATAGAATGGAGGTGTGTGAAGTCACAATGGAGATGTATGAATTCATACAATGGTGGTTTTTGAAGTCACAGAATGGATGTGTGTGAAGTCATAGAATGGAGGTGTATGAAGTCAGATTGGAGGTATGTGAAGTCAAAGAATGGAGGTGTGTCAACTCAGAAATGAGGTATGTGAAGTCATAGAATGGAGGTGTTTGAAGTCATAGAATGGAGGTGTGTGAAGTCACAGAATGGAGCTGTGTGAACTCAGAATGGAGGAGTGTGAAGTCATAGAATGGAAGTGTGTGAAGTCATAATGGAGTTGTGTGAACTCATAGAATGGACGTGTGTGAAGTCACAATGGAGGTGTGTGAAGACATAGAATGGAGGTGTGTGAAGTCAAAATGGAGGTGTGTGAATTCATAGAATGGAGGTGTGTGAAGTCACAGAATGGAAGTGTGTGAAGTCAGAATGGAGGTGTGAAGTCAGAGAATGGGGGTGGGTGAAGTCATAGAAAGGAGGTGTGGGAAGTCATAGAATGGAGAAGTGTGAAGTCATAGAGTGGAGGTGAGTGAAGTCACAGATTCGAAGTCTGTGAAGTCATAGAATGTAGGTTTGTGAAGGCAGAATGGAGGTGTGTGAACTCATAGAATGGAGGTGTGTGAAGTCACAATGGAGGTGTGTGAAGTCATAGAATGGAGGTGTTTGCAGTCACAGAATGGAGGTGTGTGAAGTCATAGAATGGAGGTGTGTGAAGTCACAGAATGGAGGTCTGTGAAGTCATAGAATGGAGGTGTGTGAAGTCACAGAATGGAGGTGTGTGAAGTCATAGAATTGAGGTGTGTGAAGTCATAGAACGGAGGTGTGTGAAGTCACAAAATGGAGGTGTGTGAAGTCACGGAATGGAGGTGTGTGAAGTCACAGAATGGAGGTGTGTGAACTCAGAATGGAGGTGTGTGAAGTCACAGAATGGAGGTGTGTGAAGTCCTAGAATGGAAGTGTGTGAAGTCATAGAATGGATTTGTGTGAAGTAAGAATGCAGGTGTGTGAAGTCACAGAATGGAGGTGTGTGAATTCCTAGAATGGAAGTGTGTGAAGTCATAGAATGCAGGTGTGTGAAGTAAAATGGAGGTGTGTGAAGTCACGGAATGGAGGTGTGTGAAGTCATAGAATGGAGGTGTGTGAATTCACAATGGAGGTGTGTGAAGACATAGAATGGAGGTGTGTGAAGTCACAGAATGGAGGTGTGTGAAGCCATAGAATGGAAGTGTGTGAAGTCATAGAATGGATGTTTGTGAAGTAAGAATGAAGATGTGTGAAGTCATAGAATGGAAGTGTGTGAAGTCACAGAATGGAGGTGTGTGAACTCATAGGATTGAGGTGTGTTAAGTCACAGAATGGAGGTGTGTGAAGTCAGAGAATGGAAGTGTGTGAACTCAGAATGGAGGTGTGTGAAGTCACAGAAGGGAGATTTGTGAAGTCATAGAATGGAGGTGCGTGAAGTCATAGAATGGATGTTTCTGAAGTAAGAATGAAGGTGTGTGAAGTCATAGAATGGAGGTGTGTGAAGTCAAAATGGAGGTGTGTGAACTCATAGAATGGATGTGTGTGAACTCATAGAATGTAGGTGTGTGAAGTCAAAGAATGGAGGTGTGTGAAGTCAAACAATAAAGGTGTGTGAAGTCACAGAATGGAGGTGTGTGAAATCACAGAATGGAGGTTTGTGAAGTCAAAAAGGTGGTGTGTAGAGTCACAAATGGAGGTTTGTGAACTCATAGAATGGAGGTGTGTGAAGTCTAAGAATGGAGGTGTGTGAAGTCATCGAATGGAGGTGTGCGAAGTCATGGAATGGAGGTGTGTGAAGTCACAGAATGGAGGTGTGTGAAGTCAGAATGCAGTTGTGTGAAGTCATATAATGGAAGTGTGTGAAGTCAAAACGGAGATGTGTGAAGTCACAGAATGGAGGTTTGTGAAGTCACAGAATGGAGGTTTGTGAAGTCAAAATGGTGGTGTGTACAGTCACAAATGGAGGTGTGTGAAGTCACAGAATGGAGGTGTGTGAACTCAAAATGGAGGTGTGTGAAGTGAAAGAATGGAGGTGTGTGAAGTCATAGAATGAAGGTGTGTTAAATCACTGAACGGAGGTGTGTGAACTCAGAATGGAGGTGTGGGAATCACAGAATGGAGTTGTGTGAAGTCACAGAATGGAGATGTGTGAATTCATGGAATCGAGGTGTGTGAAGTCATAGAATGTAGGTGTGTGAAGTCACAGAATGGAGGTGTGTGAAGTCACAGAATGGAGGGGTGTGAAGTCACAGAATGGAGGTGTGTGAACTCACAATGGAGGTCTGTGAAGTCAAAGAATGGAGGTGTGTGAAGTCATAGAATGGAAGTGTGTGAAGTCATAGTATGAAGGTGTGTGAAGCCAGAATTGAGGTGTGTGAAGACACAGAATAGAGGTGTGTGAACTCAGAATGAAGGTGTGTGAAGTCAAAGAATGGAGGTTTGTGAAGTCATAGAATGGAGGTGTATGAAGTCATAGAATGGATGTTGCTGAAGTCAGAATGAAGGCGTGTGAAGTCATAGAATGGAGGTGTCTGAAGTCATAGAATGGATGTTGGTGAAGTAAGAATGAAGGTGTGTGAAGTCATAGAATAGAGGTGTGTGAAGTCATAGAATAGATGTTTCTGAAGGAGAATGAAGGTGTGTGAAGTCATAGAATGGAGGTGTGTGAAGTCAAAATGGAGGTGTGCGAACTCATAAAATGGAGATGAGTGAAGTCATGGAATGGAGGTGTGTGAAGTCCAAAAATGGAGGTGTTTGAAGTCAAACAATGGTGGTGTGTGAAGTCACAGAACGGAGGTGTGTGAAGTCAAAGAATGGAAGTGTGTGAGGTCAAAATGGAGGTGTGTGAAGTCACAGAATGGAGGTGTGTGAAGTCACAGAATGGAGGTGTGTGAAGTCATCGAAAGGAGGTGTGTGAAGTCATGGAATGGAGGTGTGTGAAGTCACAGAATGGCGGTGTGTGAAGTCAGAATTGAGTTGTGTGAAGGCATAGAATGTAGGTGTATAAAGTCAAAATAGAGGTGTGTGAAGTCATAGAATGGAGGTGTGTGAAGTCAGAATGGAGGTGTGTGAACTCATAGAATGGACGTGTGAAGTCACAATGGAGGTGTGTGGAGTCATAGAATGGAGGTGTGTGAAGTCACAGTATGGAGGTGTGTGAAATCATAGAATGGAGCTGTGTGAAGTCAGATTTGAGGAGTGTGAATTCAAAGAATGGAGGTGTGTGAACTCAGAATGGAGGTGTGTGAAGTCACAGAATGGAGGTGTGAAGTCATAGAATGGAGGTGTGTGAAGTCATAGAATGGAGGTGTGTGAAGTCATAATGGAGGTGTGTGAAGTCACAGAATTGAGGTGTGTGAAGTCACAGATGGAGGTGTGTGAAGTCATAGAATGGAGGTGTGTGAAGTTATAGAATGGAGGTGTGTGAACTCACAATGGAGGTGTGTGAAGTCAAAAATGGAGGTGTGTGAAGTCCTAGAATGGAAGTGTGTGAAGTCATAGAATGAAGGTGTGTGACGCTAGAATTGAGGTGTGTGAAGTCACAGAATTGAGGTGTGTGAAATCAGAATGAAGGTGTGTGAAGTTACAGAATGGAGGTTTGTGAAGTCATAGAATGGAGGTGTGTGAAGTCATAGAATGGATGTTTTTGAAGTAGAATGGAGGTGTGTGAAGTCATAGAATGGAGGTGTGTGAAGTCAAAATGGAGGTGTGCGAACTCATAACATGGAGATGTGTGAAGTCATGGAAAGGAGGTGTGTGAAGTCCAAAAATGGAGGTGTGTGAAGTCAAACAATGGTGGTGTGTGAAGTCAGAGAATGGAGGTGTGTAGTCAAAGAATGGAAGTGTGTGAAGTCAAAATGGAGGTGTGTGAAGTCACAGAATGGAGGTGTGTGAAGTCACAGAATGGAGGTGTGTGAAGTCATAGAATGGAGGTGTGTGAAGTCACAGAATTGAAGTGTGTGAAGTCAAAGAATGGAGGTGTGTGAAGTCACAGAATGGAGGTGTGTGAAGTCAAAATGGAGGTGTGTGAACTCATAGAATGGAGGTGTGTGAACTCATAGAATGGAAGTCTGTGAAGTCATGGAATGGAGGTGTGTGAAGTCAAAGAATTTAGGTGTGAAGTCAAACAAGAAAGGTGTGTGAAGTCACAGAATGGAGGTGTGTGAAATCACAGAATGGAGGTGTGTGAAGTCAAAAAGGTGGTGTGTAGAGTCACAAATGGAGGTGTGTGAACTCATAGAATGGAGGTGTATGAAGTCAAAGAATTGATGTTTGTGAAGTCAGAATGGAGGTGTGTGAATTCACAATGGAGGTGTGTGAAGTCAAAGAATGGAGGTGTGTGAAGACAAAGAATGGAAGTGTGTGAAGTCATAGAATGGAGGTGTGTGAAGTCATAGAATGGAGGTGTGTGAAGACATAGAATGGAGGTGTGTGAAGTCACAGAATTGATGTTTTTGAGGTCAGAATTGAGGTGTGTGAAGTCAGAATGGAGGTTTGTGAAGTCAGAGAATGGAGGTGTGTGAAGTCATACAATGGAGGCGTGTGAAGTCATAGAATGGAGGTGTGTGAAGTCATAGAATGAAGGTGTGTGAAGCCAGAATTGAGGTGTGTGAAGACACAGAATTGAGGTGTGTGAACTCAGAATGAAGGTGTGTGAAGTCAAAGACTGGAGGTTTGTGAAGTCATAGAATGGAGGTGTATGAAGTGATAGAATGGATGTTTCTGAAGTAGAATGGAGGTGTGTGAAGTCATAGAATGGAGGTGTGTGAAGTCAAAATGGAGGTGTGCGAACTCATAAAATGGGGATGAGTGAAGTCATGGAATGGAGGTGTGTGAAGTCCAAAAATGGAGGTGTTTGAAGTCAAACAATGGTGGTGTGTGAAGTCACAGAACGGAGGTGTGTGAAGTCAAAGAATGGAAGTGTGTGAGGTCAAAATGGAGGTGTGTGAAGTCACAGAATGGAGGTGTGTGAAGTCACAGAATGGAGGTGTGTGAAGTCATCGAAAGGAGGTGTGTGAAGTCATGGAATGGAGGTGTGTGAAGTCACAGAATGGCGGTGTGTGAAGTCAGAATGGAGTTGTGTGAAGTCATAGAATGTAGGTGTGTCAAGTCAAAATGGAGGTGTGTTAAGTCATAGAATGGAGGTGTGTGAAGTCAGAATGGAGGTGTGTGAACTCATAGAATGGAGGTGTGAAGTCACAATGGAGGTGTGTGAAGTCATAGAATGGAGGTGTGTGAAGTCACAGTATGGAGGTGTGTGAAATCATAGATTGGAGCTGTGTGAAGTCAGATTTGAGGAGTGTGAATTCACAGAATGGAGGTGTGTGAACTCAGAATGGAGGTGTGTGAAGTCACAGAATAGAGGTGTGAAGTCATAGAAGGGAGGTGTGTGAAGTCATAGAATGGATGTGTCTGAAGTCATAATGGAGGTGTGTGAAGTCACAGAATTGAGGTGTGTGAAGTCTCAGATGGAGGTGTGTGAAGTCATAGAATGGAGGTGTGTGAGTTACAGAATGGAGGTGTGTGAACTCACAATGGAGGTGTGTGAAGTCAAAGAATGGAGGTGTGTGAAGTCCTAGAATGGAAGTGTGTGAAGTCATAGAATGACGGTGTGTGACGCCAGAACTGAGGTGTGTGAAGTCACAGAATTGAGGTGTGTGAACTCAGAATGAAGGTGTGTGAAGTCACAGAATGGAGGTTTGTGAAGTCATAGAATGGAGGTGTGTGAAGTCATAGAATGGATGTTTCTGAAGTAGAATGGAGGTGTGTGAAGTCATAGAATGGAGGTGTGTGAAGTCAAAATTGAGATGTGCGAACTCATAACATGGAGATGTGTGAAGTCATGGAAAGGAGGTGTGTGAAGTCCAAAAATGGAGATGTGTGAAGTCAAACAATGGTGGTGTGTGAAGTCACATAATGGAGGTGTGTAGTCAAAGAATGGAAGAGTGTGAAGTCAAAATGGAGGTGTGTGAAGTCACAGAATGGAGGTGTGTGAAGTCACAGAATGGAGGTGTGTGAAGTCATAGAATGGAGCTGTGTGAAGTCACAGAATGGAGGTGTGTGAAGTCAAAGAATGGAGGTGTGTGAAGTCACAGAATGGAGGTGTGTGAAGTCAAAACGTAGGTGTGTGAACTCATAGAATGGAGGTGTGTGAACTCAGAGAATGCAAGTTTGTGAAGTCATGGAATGGAGGTGTGTGAAGTCAAAGAATGGAGGTGTGAAGTCAAACAATAAAGGTTTGTGAAGTCACAGAATGGAGGTGTGTGAAATCACAGAATGGAGGTGTGTGAAGTCAAAAAGGTGGTGTGTAGAGTCACAAATGGAGGTGTGTGAACTCATAGAATCGAGGTGTGTGAAGTCACAGAATTGATGTTTGTGAAGTCAGAATGGAGGTGTGTGAACTCACAATGGAGGTGTGTGAAGTCATAGAATGGAGATGTGTGAAGTCACAGAATGGAGGTGTGTGAAGTCATAGAATGGAGGTGTGTGAAGTCATAGAATGGAGGTGTGTGAAGTCATAGAATTGAGGTGTGTGAAGTCATAGAACGGAGGTGTGTGAAGTCACAAAATGGAGGTGTGTGAAGTCACGGAATGGAGGTGTGTGAAGTCACAGAATGGAGGTGTGTGAACTCAGAATGGAGGTGTGTGAAGTCACAGAATGGAGGTGTGTGAAGTCCTAGAATGGAAGTGTGTGAAGTCATAGAATGGATTTGTGTGAAGTAAGAATGCAGGTGTGTGAAGTCACAGAATGGAGGTGTGTGAAGTCCTAGAATGGAAGTGTGTGAAGTCATAGAATGCAGGTGTGTGAAGTAAAATGGAGGTGTGTGAAGTCACGGAATGGAGGTGTGTGAAGTCATAGAATGGAGGTGTGTGAATTCACAATGGAGGTGTGTGAAGACATAGAATGGAGGTGTGTGAAGTCACAGAATGGAGGTGTGTGAAGCCATAGAATGGAAGTGTGTGAAGTCATAGAATGGATGTTTGTGAAGTAAGAATGAAGATGTGTGAAGTCATAGAATGGAAGTGTGTGAAGTCACAGAATGGAGGTGTGTGAAGTCATAGAATTGAGGTGTGTTAAGTCACAGAATGGAGGTGTGTGAAGTCAGAGAATGGAAGTGTGTGAACTCAGAATGGAGGTGTGTGAAGTCACAGAAGGGAGATTTGTGAAGTCATAGAATGGATGTTTCTGAAGTAAGAATGAAGGTGTGTGAAGTCATAGAATGGAGGTGTGTGAAGTCAAAATGGAGGTGTGTGAACTCATAGAATGGATGTGTGTGAACTCATAGAATGTAGGTGTGTGAAGTCATGGAATGGAGGTGTGTGAAGTCAAAGAATGGAGGTGTGTGAAGTCAAACAATAAAGGTGTATGAAGTCACAGAATGGAGGTGTGTGAAATCACAGAATGGAGGTTTGTGAAGTCAAAAAGGTGGTGTGTAGAGTCACAAATGGAGATTTGTGAACTCATAGAATGGAGGTGTGTGAAGTCTAAGAATGGAGGTGTGTGAAGTCATCGAATGGAGGTGTGCGAAGTCATGGAATGGAGGTGTGTGAAGTCACAGAATGGAGTTGTGTGAAGTCAGAATGCAGTTGTGTGAAGTCATATAATGGAAGTGTGTGAAGTCAAAACGGAGATGTGTGAAGTCACAGAATGGAGGTTTGTGAAGTCACAGAATGGAGGTTTGTGAAGTCAAAATGGTGGTGTGTACAGTCACAAATGGAGGTGTGTGAAGTCACAGAACGGAGGTGTGTGAAGTCAAAGAATGGAAGTGTGTGAGGTCAAAATGGAGGTGTGTGAAGTCACAGAATGGAGGTGTGTGAAGTCACAGAATGGAGGTGTGTGAAGTCATCGAAAGGAGGTGTGTGAAGTCAGAATTGAGTTGTGTGAAGTCATAGAATGTAGGTGTATGAAGTCAAAATAGAGGTGTGTGAAGTCATAGAACGGAGGTGTGTGAAGTCAGAATGGAGGTGTGTGAACTCATAGAATGGACGTGTGAAGTCACAATGGAGGTGTGTGGAGTCATAGAATGGAGGTGTGTGAAGTCACAGTATGGAGGTGTGTGAAATCATAGAATGGAGCTGTGTGAAGTCAGATTTGAGGCGTGTGAATTCAAAGAATGGAGGTGTGTGAACTCAGAATGGAGGTGTGTGAAGTCACAGAATGGAGGTGTGAAGTCATAGAATGGAGGTGTGTGAAGTCATAGAATGGAGGTGTGTGAAGTCATAATGGAGGTGTGTGAAGTCACAGAATTGAGGTGTGTGAAGTCACAGATGGAGGTGTGTGAAGTCATAGAATGGAGGTGTGTGAAGTTATAGAATGGAGGTGTGTGAACTCACAATGGAGGTGTGTGAAGTCAAAAATGGAGGTGTGTGAAGTCCTAGAATGGAAGTGTGTGAAGTCATAGAATGAAGGTGTGGAACGCCAGAATTGAGGTGTGTGAAGTCACAGAATTGAGGTGTGTGAAATCAGAATGAAGGTGTGTGAAGTCACAGAATGGAGGTTTGTGAAGTCATAGAATGGAGGTGTGTGAAGTCATAGAATGGATGTTTTTGAAGTAGAATGGAGGTGTGTGAAGTCATAGAATGGAGGTGTGTGAAGTCAAAATGGAGGTGTGCGAACTCATAACATGGAGATGTGTGAAGTCATGGAAAGGAGGTGTGTGAAGTCCAAAAATGGAGGTGTGTGAAGTCAAACAATGGTGGTGTGTGAAGTCAGAGAATGGAGGTGTGTAGTCAAAGAATGGAAGTGTGTGAAGTCAAAATGGAGGTGTGTGAAGTCACAGAATGGAGGTGTGTGAAGTCACAGAATGGAGGTGTGTGAAGTCATAGAATGGAGGTGTGTGAAGTCACAGAATGGAAGTGTGTGAAGTCAAAGAATGGAGGTGTGTGAAGTCACAGAATGGAGGTGTGTGAAGTCAAAATGGAGGTGTGTGAACTCATAGAATGGAGGTGTGTGAACTCATAGAATGGAAGTGTGTGAAGTCATGGAATGGAGGTGTGTGAAGTCAAAGAATTTAGGTGTGAAGTCAAACAAGAAAGGTGTGTGAAGTCACAGAATGGAGGTGTGTGAAATCACAGAATGGAGGTGTGTGAAGTCAAAAAGGTGGTGTGTAGAGTCACAAATGGAGGTGTGTGAACTCATAGAATGGAGGTGTATGAAGTCAAAGAATTGATGTTTGTGAAGTCAGAATGGAGGTGTGTGAATTCACAATGGAGGTGTGTGAAGTCAAAGAATGGAGGTGTGTGAAGACAAAGAATGGAAGTGTGTGAAGTCATAGAATGGAGGTGTGTGAAGTCATAGAATGGAGGTGTGTGAAGACATAGAATGGAGGTGTGTGAAGTCACAGAATTGATGTTTTTGAGGTCAGAATTGAGGTGTGTGAAGTCAGAATGGAGGTTTGTGAAGTCAGAGAATGGAGGTGTGTGAAGTCATACAATGGAGGCGTGTGAAGTCATAGAATGGAGGTGTGTGAAGTCATAGAATGAAGGTGTGTGAAGCCAGAATTGAGGTGTGTGAAGACACAGAATTGAGGTGTGTGAACTCAGAATGAAGGTGTGTGAAGTCAAAGACTGGAGGTTTGTGAAGTCATAGAATGGAGGTGTATGAAGTGATAGAATGGATGTTTCTGAAGTAGAATGGAGGTGTGTGAAGTCATAGAATGGAGGTGTGTGAAGTCAAAATGGAGGTGTGCGAACTCATAAAATGGGGATGAGTGAAGTCATGGAATGGAGGTGTGTGAAGTCCAAAAATGGAGGTGTTTGAAGTCAAACAATGGTGGTGTGTGAAGTCACAGAACGGAGGTGTGTGAAGTCAAAGAATGGAAGTGTGTGAGGTCAAAATGGAGGTGTGTGAAGTCACAGAATGGAGGTGTGTGAAGTCACAGAATGGAGCTGTGTGAAGTCATCGAAAGGAGGTGTGTGAAGTCATGGAATGGAGGTGTGTGAAGTCACAGAATGGCGGTGTGTGAAGTCAGAATGGAGTTGTGTGAAGTCATAGAATGTAGGTGTGTCAAGTCAAAATGGAGGTGTGTTAAGTCATAGAATGGAGGTGTGTGAAGTCAGAATGGAGGTGTGTGAACTCATAGAATGGAGGTGTGAAGTCACAATGGAGGTGTGTGAAGTCATAGAATGGAGGTGTGTGAAGTCACAGTATGGAGGTGTGTGAAATCATAGAATGGAGCTGTGTGAAGTCAGATTTGAGGAGTGTGAATTCACAGAATGGAGGTGTGTGAACTCAGAATGGAGGTGTGTGAAGTCACAGAATGGAGTTGTGAAGTCATAGAAGGGAGGTGTGTGAAGTCATAGAATGGATGTGTGTGAAGTCATAATGGAGGTGTGTGAAGTCACAGAATTGAGGTGTGTGAAGTCTCAGATGGAGGTGTGTGAAGTCATAGAATGGAGGTGTGTGAGTTATAGAATGGAGGTGTGTGAACTCACAATGGAGGTGTGTGAAGTCAAAGAATGGAGGTGTGTGAAGTCCTAGAATGGAAGTGTGTGAAGTCATAGAATGACGTGTGTGACGCCAGAACTGAGGTTTGTGAAGTCACAGAATTGAGGTGTGTGAACTCAGAATGAAGGTGTGTGAAGTCACAGAATGGAGGTTTGTGAAGTCATAGAATGGAGTGTGTGAAGTCATAGAATGGATGTTTCTGAAGTAGAATGGAGGTGTGTGAAGTCAAAATGGAGATGTGCGAACTCATAACATGGAGATGTGTGAAGTCATGGAAAGGAGGTGTGTGAAGTCCAAAAATGGAGATGTGTGATGTCAAACAATGGTGGTGTGTGAAGTCACAGAATGGAGGTGTGTAGTCAAAGAATGGAAGTGTGTGAAGTCAAAATGGAGGTGTGTGAAGTCACAGAATGGAGGTGTGTGAAGTCACAGAATGGAGGTGTGTGAAGTCATAGAATGGAGCTGTGTGAAGTCACAGAATGGAGGTGTGTGAAGTCAAAGAATGGAGGTGTGTGAAGTCACAGAATGGAGGTGTGTGAAGTCAAAACGTAGGTGTGTGAACTCATAGAATGGAGGTGTGTGAACTCAGAGAATGGAAGTTTGTGAAGTCATGGAATGGAGGTGTGTGAAGTCAAAGAATGGAGTTGTGAAGTCAAACAATAAAGGTTTGTGAAGTCACAGAATGTAGGTGTGTGAACTCAAATGGAGGTGTGTGAAGTGAAAGAATGGAGGTGTGCGAAGTCAAAGAATGGATGTGTGTGAGGTCATAGAATGGAGGTGTGTGAAGTCATAGAATGGAGGTGTGTGAAGTCACAGAAAGGAGGTGTGTGAATTCACAGAATGGAGTTGTATGAAGTCACAATGCAGGTGTGTGAAGTCATAGAATGGAGGTGTGTGAAATCAAAGAATGGAGGTTTGTGACGTCATAGAATGGATTGTGTGTGAAATCACAGAATGGACGTGTGTGAAGTCATAGATTGGAGGTGTGTGAAGTCACAGAATGCACTTGTGTGAAGTCAGAATAAAGGTGTGCGAAGTCATAGAATGGAGGTGTGTGAATTCATGGAACGGAGGGTGTGAGGTCAAAAAATGGAGGTGTATGATGTCAAGCAATGGAAGTGTGTGAAGTCATAGAATGTAGGTGTGTGAAGACTTAGAATGGAGGTGTGGGAATTCATAGAATGGAGGTGTGTGAAGTCATAGAATGGAAGTGTGTGAAGTCATAGAATGAAGGTGTGTGAAGCCAGAATCGAGGTGTGTGAAGACACAGAATTGAGGTGTGTGAACTCAGAATGAAGGTGTGTGAAGTCAAAGAATGGAGGTTTGTGAAGTCATAGAATGGAGGTGTATGAAGTCATAGAATGGATGTTGCTGAAGTCAGAATGAAGGCGTGTGAAGTCATAGAATGGAGGTGTCTGAAGTCATAGAATGGATGTTGGTGAAGTAAGAATGAAGGTGTGTGAAGTCATAGAATAGAGGTGTGTGAAGTCATAGAATGGATGTTTCTGAAGGAGAATGAAGGTGTGTGAAGTCATAGAATGGAGGTGTGTGAAGTCAAAATGGAGGTGTGCGAACTCATAAAATGGAGATGAGTGAAGTCATGGAATGGAGGTGTGTGAAGTCCAAAAATGGAGGTGTTTGAAGTCAAACAATGGTGGTGTGTGAAGTCACAGAACGGAGGTGTGTGAAGTCAAAGAATGGAAGTGTGTGAGGTCAAAATGGAGGTGTGTGAAGTCACAGAATGGAGGTGTGTGAAGTCACAGAATGGAGGTGTGTGAAGTCATCGAAAGGAGGTGTGTGAAGTCATGGAATGGAGGTGTGTGAAGTCACAGAATGGCGGTGTGTGAAGTCAGAATTGAGTTGTGTAAAGTCATAGAATGTAGGTGTATGAAGTCAAAATAGAGGTGTGTGAAGTCATAGAATGGAGGTGTGTGAAGTCAGAATGGAGGTGTGTGAACTCATAGAATGGATGTGTGAAGTCACAATGGAGGTGTGTGGAGTCATAGAATGGAGGTGTGTGAAGTCACAGTATGGAGGTGTGTGAAATCATAGAATGGAGCTGTGTGAAGTCAGATTTGAGGAGTGTGAATTCAAAGAATGGAGGTGTGTGAACTCAGAATGGAGGTGTGTGAAGTCACAGAATGGAGGTGTGTGAAGTCATAGAATGGAGATGTGTGAAGTCATAGAATGGAGGTGTGTGAAGTCATAATGGAGGTGTGTGAAGTCACAGAATTGAGGTGTGTGAAGTCACAGATGGAGGTGTGTGAAGTCATAGAATGGAGGTGTGTGAAGTTATAGAATGGAGGTGTGTGAACTCACAATGGAGGTGTGTGAAGTCAAAAATGGAGGTGTGTGAAGTCCTAGAATGGAAGTGTGTGAAGTCATAGAATGAAGGTGTGTGACGCCAGAATTGAGGTGTGTGAAGTCACAGAATTGAGGTGTGTGAAATCAGAATGAAGGTGTGTGAAGTCACAGAATGGAGGTTTGTGAAGTCATAGAATGGAGGTGTGTGAAGTCATAGAATGGATGTTTTTGAAGTAGAATGGAGGTGTGTGAAGTCATAGAATGGAGGTGTGTGAAGTCAAAATGGAGGTGTGCGAACTCATAACATGGAGATGTGTGAAGTCATGGAAAGGAGGTGTGTGAAGTCCAAAAATGGAGGTGTGTGAAGTCAAACAATGGTGGTGTGTGAAGTCAGAGAATGGAGGTGTGTAGTCAAAGAATGGAAGTGTGTGAAGTCAAAATGGAGGTGTGTGAAGTCACAGAATGGAGGTGTGTGAAGTCACAGAATGGAGGTGTGTGAAGTCATAGAATGGAGGTGTGTGAAGTCACAGAATGGAAGTGTGTGAAGTCAAAGAATGGAGGTGTGTGAAGTCACAGAATGGAGGTGTGTGAAGTCAAAATGGAGGTGTGTGAACTCATAGAATGGAGGTGTGTGAACTCATAGAATGGAAGTGTGTGAAGTCATGGAATGGAGGTGTGTGAAGTCAAAGAATTTAGGTGTGAAGTCAAACAAGAAAGGTGTGTGAAGTCACAGAATGGAGGTGTGTGAAATCACAGAATGGAGGTGTGTGAAGTCAAAAAGGTGGTGTGTAGAGTCACAAATGGAGGTGTGTGAACTCATAGAATGGAGGTGTATGAAGTCAAAGAATTGATGTTTGTGAAGTCAGAATGGAGGTGTGTGAATTCACAATGGAGGTGTGTGAAGTCAAAGAATGGAGGTGTGTGAAGACAAAGAATGGAAGTGTGTGAAGTCATAGAATGGAGGTGTGTGAAGTCATAGAATGGAGGTGTGTGAAGACATAGAATGGAGGTGTGTGAAGTCACAGAATTGATGTTTTTGAGGTCAGAATTGAGGTGTGTGAAGTCAGAATGGAGGTTTGTGAAGTCAGAGAATGGAGGTGTGTGAAGTCATACAATGGAGGCGTGTGAAGTCATAGAATGGAGGTGTGTGAAGTCATAGAATGAAGGTGTGTGAAGCCAGAATTGAGGTGTGTGAAGACACAGAATTGAGGTGTGTGAACTCAGAATGAAGGTGTGTGAAGTCAAAGACTGGAGGTTTGTGAAGTCATAGAATGGAGGTGTATGAAGTGATAGAATGGATGTTTCTGAAGTAGAATGGAGGTGTGTGAAGTCATAGAATGGAGGTGTGTGAAGTCAAAATGGAGGAGTGCGAACTCATAAAATGGGGATGAGTGAAGTCATGGAATGGAGGTGTGTGAAGTCCAAAAATGGAGGTGTTTGAAGTCAAACAATGGTGGTGTGTGAAGTCACAGAACGGAGGTGTGTGAAGTCAAAGAATGGAAGTGTGTGAGGTCAAAATGGTGGAGGTGTGTGAAGTCACAGAATGGAGGTGTGTGAAGTCACAGAATGGAGGTGTGTGAAGTCATCGAAAGGAGGTGTGTGAAGTCATGGAATGGAGGTGTGTGAAGTCACAGAATGGCGGTGTGTGAAGTCAGAATGGAGTTGTGTGAAGTCATAGAATGTAGGTGTGTCAAGTCAAAATGGAGGTGTGTTAAGTCATAGAATGGAGGTGTGTGAAGTCAGAATGGAGGTGTGTGAACTCATAGAATGGAGGTGTGAAGTCACAATGGAGGTGTGTGAAGTCATAGAATGGAGGTGTGTGAAGTCACAGTATGGAGGTGTGTGAAATCATAGAATGGAGCTGTGTGAAGTCAGATTTGAGGAGTGTGAATTCACAGAATGGAGGTGTGTGAACTCAGAATGGAGGTGTGTGAAGTCACAGAATGGAGGTGTGAAGTCATAGAAGGGAGGTGTGTGAAGTCATAGAATGGATGTGTGTGAAGTCATAATGGAGGTGTGTGAAGTCACAGAATTGAGGTGTGTGAAGTCTCAGATGGAGGTGTGTGAAGTCATAGAATGGAGGTGTGTGAGTTATAGAATGGAGGTGTGTGAACTCACAATGGAGGTGTGAAGTCAAAGAATGGAGGTGTGTGAAGTCCTAGAATGGAAGTGTGTGAAGTCATAGAATGACGGTGTGTGACGCCAGAACTGAGGTGTGTGAAGTCAGAGAATTGAGGTGTGTGAACTCAGAATGAAGGTGTGTGAAGTCACAGAATGGAGGTTTGTGAAGTCATAGAATGGAGGTGTGTGAAGTCATAGAATGGATGTTTCTGAAGTAGAATGGAGGTGTGTGAAGTCATAGAATGGAGGTGTGTGAAGTCAAAATGGAGATGTGCGAACTCATAACATGGAGATGTGTGAAGTCATGGAAAGGAGGTGTGTGAAGTCCAAAAATGGAGATGTGTGAAGTCAAACAATGGTGGTGTGTGAAGTCACAGAATGGAGGTGTGTAGTCAAAGAATGGAAGTGTGTGAAGTCAAAATGGAGGTGTGTGAAGTCACAGAATGGAGGTGTGTGAAGTCACAGAATGGAGGTTTGTGAAGTCATAGAATGGAGCTGTGTGAAGTCACAGAATGGAGGTGTGTGAAGTCAAAGAATGGAGGTGTGTGAAGTCACAGAATGGAGGTGTGTGAAGTCAAAACGTAGGTGTGTGAACTCATAGAATGGAGGTGTGTGAACTCAGAGAATGGAAGTTTGTGAAGTCATGGATTGGAGGTGTGTGAAGTCAAAGAATGGAGGTGTGAAGTCAAACAATAAAGGTTTGTGAAGTCACAGAATGGAGGTGTGTGAAATCACAGAATGGAGGTGTGTGAAGTCAAAAAGGTGGTGTGTAGAGTCACAAATGGAGGTGTGTGAACTCATAGAATGGAGGTGTGTGAAGTCACAGAATTGATGTTTGTGAAGTCAGAATGGAGGTGTGTGAACTCACAATGGAGGTGTGTGAAGTCATAGAATGGAGATGTGTGAAGTCACAGAATGGAGGTGTGTGAAGTCATAGAATGGAGGTGTGTGAAGTCATAGAATGGAGGTGTGTGAAGTCATAGAATGGAGGTGTGTGAAGTCATAGAATGGACGTTTGTGAACTCATAGAATGGATGTCTGTATAGTCATAGAATGGATGTTTTTGAAGTAAGAATGTAGGGGTGTGAAGTCATAGAATGGACGTGTGTGCAATCAAAATGGTGGTATGTGAACTCATAGAATGGATGTGTGTGAACTGATAGAGTGGAGGTGTGTGAAGTCATGGAATGGAGGTGTGTGAAATCAAAGAATGGAGGTGTGTGAAGTCAAACAATGGTGGTATGCGAAGTCACAGAATGGAGGTGTGTGAAGTCACAGAATGGAGGTTTGTGAAGTCAAAATGGTGGTGTGTAAAGTCACAAATGGAGGTGTGTGAAGTCACAGAATGTAGGTGTGTGAACTCAAATGGAGGTGTGTGAAGTGAAAGAATGGAGGTGTGCGAAGTCAAAGAATGGATGTGTGTGAGGTCATAGAATGGAGGTGTGTGAAGTCATAGAATGGAGGTGTGTGAAGTCACAGAAAGGAGGTGTGTGAATTCACAGAATGGAGTTGTATGAAGTCACAATGCAGGTGTGTGAAGTCATAGAATGGAGGTGTGTGAAATCAAAGAATGGAGGTTTGTGACGTCATAGAATGGATTGTGTGTGAAATCACAGAATGGACGTGTGTGAAGTCATAGAATGGAGGTGTGTGAAGTCTAAGAATGGAGGTGTGTGAAGTCATCGAATGGAGGTGTGCGAAGTCATGGAATGGAGGTGTGTGAAGTCACAGAATGGAGGTGTGTGATGTCAGAATGCAGTTGTGTGAAGTCATATAATGGAAGTGTGTGAAGTCAAAACGGAGATGTGTGAAGTCACAGAATGGAGGTTTGTGAAGTCACAGAATGGAGGTTTGTGAAGTCAAAATGGTGGTGTGTACAGTCACAAATGGAGGTGTGTGAACTCAAAATGGAGGTGTGTGAAGTGAAAGAATGGAGGTGTGTGAAGTCATAGAATGAAGGTGTGTTAAATCACTGAACGGAGGTGTGTGAACTCAGAATGGAGGTGTGGGAAGTCACAGAATGGAGTTGTGTGAAGTCACAGAAAGGAGATGTGTGAATTCATGGAATCGAGGTGTGTGAAGTCATAGAATGTAGGTGTGTGAAGTCACAGAATGGAGGTGTGTGAAGTCACAGAATGGAGGGGTGTGAAGTCACAGAATGGAGGTGTGTGAACTCACAATGGAGGTGTGTGAAGTCAAAGAATGGAGGTGTGTGAAGTCATAGAATGGAAGTGTGTGAAGTCATAGAATGAAGGTGTGTGAAGCCAGAATTGAGGTGTGTGAAGACACAGAATTGAGGTGTGTGAACTCAGAATGAAGGTGTGTGAAGTCAAAGAATGGAGGTTTGTGAAGTCATAGAATGGAGGTGTATGAAGTCATAGAATGGATGTTGCTGAAGTCAGAATGAAGGCGTGTGAAGTCATAGAATGGAGGTGTCTGAAGTCATAGAATGGATGTTGGTGAAGTAAGAATGAAGGTGTGTGAAGTCATAGAATAGAGGTGTGTGAAGTCATAGAATGGATGTTTCTGAAGGAGAATGAAGGTGTGTGAAGTCATAGAATGGAGGTGTGTGAAGTCAAAATGGAGGTGTGCGAACTCATAAAATGGAGATGAGTGAAGTCATGGAATGGAGGTGTGTGAAGTCCAAAAATGGAGGTGTTTGAAGTCAAACAATGGTGGTGTGTGAAGTCACAGAACGGAGGTGTGTGAAGTCAAAGAATGGAAGTGTGTGAGGTCAAAATGGAGGTGTGTGAAGTCACAGAATGGAGGTGTGTGAAGTCACAGAATGGAGGTGTGTGAAGTCATCGAAAGGAGGTGTGTGAAGTCATGGAATGGAGGTGTGTGAAGTCACAGAATGGCGGTGTGTGAAGTCAGAATTGAGTTGTGTGAAGTCATAGAATGTAGGTGTATGAAGTCAAAATAGAGGTGTGTGAAGTCATAGAATGGAGGTGTGTGAAGTCAGAATGGAGGTGTGTGAACTCATAGAATGGACGTGTGAAGTCACAATGGAGGTGTGTGGAGTCATAGAATGGAGGTGTGTGAAGTCACAGTATGGAGGTGTGTGAAATCATAGAATGGAGCTGTGTGAAGTCAGATTTGAGGAGTGTGAATTCAAAGAATGGAGGTGTGTGAACTCAGAATGGAGGTGTGTGAAGTCACAGAATGGAGGTGTGTGAAGTCATAGAATGGAGATGTGTGAAGTCATAGAATGGAGGTGTGTGAAGTCATAATGGAGGTGTGTGAAGTCACAGAATTGAGGTGTGTGAAGTCACAGATGGAGGTGTGTGAAGTCATAGAATGGAGGTGTGTGAAGTTATAGAATGGAGGTGTGTGAACTCACAATGGAGGTGTGTGAAGTCAAAAATGGAGGTGTGTGAAGTCCTAGAATGGAAGTGTGTGAAGTCATAGAATGAAGGTGTGTGACGCCAGAATTGAGGTGTGTGAAGTCACAGAATTGAGGTGTGTGAAATCAGAATGAAGGTGTGTGAAGTCACAGAATGGAGGTTTGTGAAGTCATAGAATGGAGGTGTGTGAAGTCATAGAATGGATGTTTTTGAAGTAGAATGGAGGTGTGTGAAGTCATAGAATGGAGGTGTGTGAAGTCAAAATGGAGGTGTGCGAACTCATAACATGGAGATGTGTGAAGTCATGGAAAGGAGGTGTGTGAAGTCCAAAAATGGAGGTGTGTGAAGTCAAACAATGGTGGTGTGTGAAGTCAGAGAATGGAGGTGTGTAGTCAAAGAATGGAAGTGTGTGAAGTCAAAATGGAGGTGTGTGAAGTCACAGAATGGAGGTGTGTGAAGTCACAGAATGGAGGTGTGTGAAGTCATAGAATGGAGGTGTGTGAAGTCACAGAATGGAAGTGTGTGAAGTCAAAGAATGGAGGTGTGTGAAGTCACAGAATGGAGGTGTGTGAAGTCAAAATGGAGGTGTGTGAACTCATAGAATGGAGGTGTGTGAACTCATAGAATGGAAGTGTGTGAAGTCATGGAATGGAGGTGTGTGAAGTCAAAGAATTTAGGTGTGAAGTCAAACAAGAAAGGTGTGTGAAGTCACAGAATGGAGGTGTGTGAAATCACAGAATGGAGGTGTGTGAAGTCAAAAAGGTGGTGTGTAGAGTCACAAATGGAGGTGTGTGAACTCATAGAATGGAGGTGTATGAAGTCAAAGAATTGATGTTTGTGAAGTCAGAATGGAGGTGTGTGAATTCACAATGGAGGTGTGTGAAGTCAAAGAATGGAGGTGTGTGAAGACAAAGAATGGAAGTGTGTGAAGTCATAGAATGGAGGTGTGTGAAGTCATAGAATGGAGGTGTGTGAAGACATAGAATGGAGGTGTGTGAAGTCACAGAATTGATGTTTTTGAGGTCAGAATTGAGGTGTGTGAAGTCAGAATGGAGGTTTGTGAAGTCAGAGAATGGAGGTGTGTGAAGTCATACAATGGAGGCGTGTGAAGTCATAGAATGGAGGTGTGTGAAGTCATAGAATGAAGGTGTGTGAAGCCAGAATTGAGGTGTGTGAAGACACAGAATTGAGGTGTGTGAACTCAGAATGAAGGTGTGTGAAGTCACAGTATGGAGGTGTGTGAAGTCATAGAATGGAGGTGTATGAAGTGATAGAATGGATGTTTCTGAAGTAGAATGGAGGTGTGTGAAGTCATAGAATGGAGGTGTGTGAAGTCAAAATGGAGGAGTGCGAACTCATAAAATGGGGATGAGTGAAGTCATGGAATGGAGGTGTGTGAAGTCCAAAAATGGAGGTGTTTGAAGTCAAACAATGGTGGTGTGTGAAGTCACAGAACGGAGGTGTGTGAAGTCAAAGAATGGAAGTGTGTGAGGTCAAAATGGAGGTGTGTGAAGTCACAGAATGGAGGTGTGTGAAGTCACAGAATGGAGGTGTGTGAAGTCATCGAAAGGAGGTGTGTGAAGTCATGGAATGGAGGTGTGTGAAGTCACAGAATGGCGGTGTGTGAAGTCAGAATGGAGTTGTGTGAAGTCATAGAATGTAGGTGTGTCAAGTCAAAATGGAGGTGTGTTAAGTCATAGAATGGAGGTGTGTGAAGTCAGAATGGAGGTGTGTGAACTCATAGAATGGAGGTGTGAAGTCACAATGGAGGTGTGTGAAGTCATAGAATGGAGGTGTGTGAAGTCACAGTATGGAGGTGTGTGAAATCATAGAATGGAGCTGTGTGAAGTCAGATTTGAGGAGTGTGAATTCACAGAATGGAGGTGTGTGAACTCAGAATGGAGGTGTGTGAAGTCACAGAATGGAGGTGTGAAGTCATAGAAGGGAGGTGTGTGAAGTCATAGAATGGATGTGTGTGAAGTCATAATGGAGGTGTGTGAAGTCACAGAATTGAGGTGTGTGAAGTCTCAGATGGAGGTGTGTGAAGTCATAGAATGGAGGTGTGTGAGTTATAGAATGGAGGTGTGTGAACTCACAATGGAGGTGTGAAGTCAAAGAATGGAGGTGTGTGAAGTCCTAGAATGGAAGTGTGTGAAGTCATAGAATGACGGTGTGTGACGCCAGAACTGAGGTGTGTGAAGTCAGAGAATTGAGTTGTGTGAACTCAGAATGAAGGTGTGTGAAGTCACAGAATGGAGGTTTGTGAAGTCATAGAATGGAGGTGTGTGAAGTCATAGAATGGATGTTTCTGAAGTAGAATGGAGGTGTGTGAAGTCATAGAATGGAGGTGTGTGAAGTCAAAATGGAGATGTGCGAACTCATAACATGGAGATGTGTGAAGTCATGGAAAGGAGGTGTGTGAAGTCCAAAAATGGAGATGTGTGAAGTCAAACAATGGTGGTGTGTGAAGTCACAGAATGGAGGTGTGTAGTCAAAGAATGGAAGTGTGTGAAGTCAAAATGGAGGTGTGTGAAGTCACAGAATGGAGGTGTGTGAAGTCACAGAATGGAGGTGTGTGAAGTCATAGAATGGAGCTGTGTGAAGTCACAGAATGGAGGTGTGTGAAGTCAAAGAATGGAGGTGTGTGAAGTCACAGAATGGAGGTGTGTGAAGTCAAAACGTAGGTGTGTGAACTCATAGAATGGAGGTGTGTGAACTCAGAGAATGGAAGTTTGTGAAGTCATGGAATGGAGGTGTGTGAAGTCAAAGAATGGAGGTGTGAAGTCAAACAATAAAGGTTTGTGAAGTCACAGAATGGAGGTGTGTGAAATCACAGAATGGAGGTGTGTGAAGTCAAAAAGGTGGTGTGTAGAGTCACAAATGGAGGTGTGTGAACTCATAGAATGGAGGTGTGTGAAGTCACAGAATTGATGTTTGTGAAGTCAGAATGGAGGTGTGTGAACTCACAATGGAGGTGTGTGAAGTCATAGAATGGAGATGTGTGAAGTCACAGAATGGAGGTGTGTGAAGTCATAGAATGGAGGTGTGTGAAGTCATAGAATGGAGGTGTGTGAAGTCATAGAATGGAGGTGTGTGAAGTCATAGAATGGACGTTTGTGAACTCATAGAATGGATGTCTGTATAGTCATAGAATGGATGTTTTTGAAGTAAGAATGTAGGGGTGTGAAGTCATAGAATGGAGGTGTGTGCAATCAAAATGGTGGTATGTGAACTCATAGAATGGATGTGTGTGAACTGATAGAGTGGAGGTGTGTGAAGTCATGGAATGGAGGTGTGTGAAATCAAAGAATGGAGGCGTGTGAAGTCAAACAATGGTGGTATGCGAAGTCACAGAATGGAGGTGTGTGAAGTCACAGAATGGAGGTTTGTGAAGTCAAAATGGTGGTGTGTAAAGTCACAAATGGAGGTGTGTGAAGTCACAGAATGTAGGTGTGTGAACTCAAATGGAGGTGTGTGAAGTGAAAGAATGGAGGTGTGCGAAGTCAAAGAATGGATGTGTGTGAGGTCATAGAATGGAGGTGTGTGAAGTCATAGAATGGAGGTGTGTGAAGTCACAGAAAGGAGGTGTGTGAATTCACAGAATGGAGTTGTATGAAGTCACAATGCAGGTGTGTGAAGTCATAGAATGGAGGTGTGTGAAATCAAAGAATGGAGGTTTGTGACGTCATAGAATGGATTGTGTGTGAAATCACAGAATGGACGTGTGTGAAGTCATAGATTGGAGGTGTGTGAAGTCACAGAATGCACTTGTGTGAAGTCAGAATAAAGGTGTGCGAAGTCATAGAATGGAGGTGTGTGAATTCATGGAACGGAGGGTGTGAAGTCAAAAAATGGAGGTGTATGATGTCAAGCAATGGAAGTGTGTGAAGTCATAGAATGTAGGTGTGTGAAGACTTAGAATGGAGGTGTGGGAATTCATAGAATGGAGGTGTGTGAAGTCATAGAATGGAAGTGTGTGAAGTCATAGAATGAAGGTGTGTGAAGCCAGAATCGAGGTGTGTGAAGACACAGAATTGAGGTGTGTGAACTCAGAATGAAGGTGTGTGAAGTCAAAGAATGGAGGTTTGTGAAGTCATAGAATGGAGGTGTATGAAGTCATAGAATGGATGTTGCTGAAGTCAGAATGAAGGCGTGTGAAGTCATAGAATGGAGGTGTCTGAAGTCATAGAATGGATGTTGGTGAAGTAAGAATGAAGGTGTGTGAAGTCATAGAATAGAGGTGTGTGAAGTCATAGAATGGATGTTTCTGAAGGAGAATGAAGGTGTGTGAAGTCATAGAATGGAGGTGTGTGAAGTCAAAATGGAGGTGTGCGAACTCATAAAATGGAGATGAGTGAAGTCATGGAATGGAGGTGTGTGAAGTCCAAAAATGGAGGTGTTTGAAGTCAAACAATGGTGGTGTGTGAAGTCACAGAACGGAGGTGTGTGAAGTCAAAGAATGGAAGTGTGTGAGGTCAAAATGGAGGTGTGTGAAGTCACAGAATGGAGGTGTGTGAAGTCACAGAATGGAGGTGTGTGAAGTCATCGAAAGGAGGTGTGTGAAGTCATGGAATGGAGGTGTGTGAAGTCACAGAATGGCGGTGTGCGAAGTCAGAATTGAGTTGTGTGAAGTCATAGAATGTAGGTGTATGAAGTCAAAATAGAGGTGTGTGAAGTCATAGAATGGAGGTGTGTGAAGTCAGAATGGAGGTGTGTGAACTCATAGAATGGACGTGTGAAGTCACAATGGAGGTGTGTGGAGTCATAGAATGGAGGTGTGTGAAGTCACAGTATGGAGGTGTGTGAAATCATAGAATGGAGCTGTGTGAAGTCAGATTTGAGGAGTGTGAATTCAAAGAATGGAGGTGTGTGAACTCAGAATGGAGGTGTGTGAAGTCACAGAATGGAGGTGTGTGAAGTCATAGAATGGAGATGTGTGAAGTCATAGAATGGAGGTGTGTGAAGTCATAATGGAGGTGTGTGAAGTCACAGAATTGAGGTGTGTGAAGTCACAGATGGAGGTGTGTGAAGTCATAGAATGGAGGTGTGTGAAGTTATAGAATGGAGGTGTGTGAACTCACAATGGAGGTGTGTGAAGTCAAAAATGGAGGTGTGTGAAGTCCTAGAATGGAAGTGTGTGAAGTCATAGAATGAAGGTGTGTGACGCCAGAATTGAGGTGTGTGAAGTCACAGAATTGAGGTGTGTGAAATCAGAATGAAGGTGTGTGAAGTCACAGAATGGAGGTTTGTGAAGTCATAGAATGGAGGTGTGTGAAGTCATAGAATGGATGTTTTTGAAGTAGAATGGAGGTGTGTGAAGTCATAGAATGGAGGTGTGTGAAGTCAAATTGGAGGTATGCGAACTCATAACATGGAGATGTGTGAAGTCATGGAAAGGAGGTGTGTGAAGTCCAAAAATGGAGGTGTGTGAAGTCAAACAATGGTGGTGTGTGAAGTCAGAGAATGGAGGTGTGTAGTCAAAGAATGGAAGTGTGTGAAGTCAAAATGGAGGTGTGTGAAGTCACAGAATGGAGGTGTGTGAAGTCACAGAATGGAGGTGTGTGAAGTCATAGAATGGAGGTGTGTGAAGTCACAGAATGGAAGTGTGTGAAGTCAAAGAATGGAGGTGTGTGAAGTCACAGAATGGAGGTGTGTGAAGTCAAAATGGAGGTGTGTGAACTCATAGAATGGAGGTGTGTGAACTCATAGAATGGAAGTGTGTGAAGTCATGGAATGGAGGTGTGTGAAGTCAAAGAATTTAGGTGTGAAGTCAAACAAGAAAGGTGTGTGAAGTCACAGAATGGAGGTGTGTGAAATCACAGAATGGAGGTGTGTGAAGTCAAAAAGGTGGTGTGTAGAGTCACAAATGGAGGTGTGTGAACTCATAGAATGGAGGTGTATGAAGTCAAAGAATTGATGTTTGTGAAGTCAGAATGGAGGTGTGTGAATTCACAATGGAGGTGTGTGAAGTCAAAGAATGGAGGTGTGTGAAGACAAAGAATGGAAGTGTGTGAAGTCATAGAATGGAGGTGTGTGAAGTCATAGAATGGAGGTGTGTGAAGACATAGAATGGAGGTGTGTGAAGTCACAGAATTGATGTTTTTGAGGTCAGAATTGAGGTGTGTGAAGTCAGAATGGAGGTTTGTGAAGTCAGAGAATGGAGGTGTGTGAAGTCATACAATGGAGGCGTGTGAAGTCATAGAATGGAGGTGTGTGAAGTCATAGAATGAAGGTGTGTGAAGCCAGAATTGAGGTGTGTGAAGACACAGAATTGAGGTGTGTGAACTCAGAATGAAGGTGTGTGAAGTCAAAGACTGGAGGTTTGTGAAGTCATAGAATGGAGGTGTATGAAGTGATAGAATGGATGTTTCTGAAGTAGAATGGAGGTGTGTGAAGTCATAGAATGGAGGTGTGTGAAGTCAAAATGGAGGAGTGCGAACTCATAAAATGGGGATGAGTGAAGTCATGGAATGGAGGTGTGTGAAGTCCAAAAATGGAGGTGTTTGAAGTCAAACAATGGTGGTGTGTGAAGTCACAGAACGGAGGTGTGTGAAGTCAAAGAATGGAAGTGTGTGAGGTCAAAATGGAGGTGTGTGAAGTCACAGAATGGAGGTGTGTGAAGTCACAGAATGGAGGTGTGTGAAGTCATCGAAAGGAGGTGTGTGAAGTCATGGAATGGAGGTGTGTGAAGTCACAGAATGGCGGTGTGTGAAGTCAGAATGGAGTTGTGTGAAGTCATAGAATGTAGGTGTGTCAAGTCAAAATGGAGGTGTGTTAAGTCATAGAATGGAGGTGTGTGAAGTCAGAATGGAGGTGTGTGAACTCATAGAATGGAGGTGTGAAGTCACAATGGAGGTGTGTGAAGTCATAGAATGGAGGTGTGTGAAGTCACAGTATGGAGGTGTGTGAAATCATAGAATGGAGCTGTGTGAAGTCAGATTTGAGGAGTGTGAATTCACAGAATGGAGGTGTGTGAACTCAGAATGGAGGTGTGTGAAGTCACAGAATGGAGGTGTGAAGTCATAGAAGGGAGGTGTGTGAAGTCATAGAATGGATGTGTGTGAAGTCATAATGGAGGTGTGTGAAGTCACAGAATTGAGGTGTGTGAAGTCTCAGATGGAGGTGTGTGAAGTCATAGAATGGAGGTGTGTGAGTTATAGAATGGAGGTGTGTGAACTCACAATGGAGGTGTGAAGTCAAAGAATGGAGGTGTGTGAAGTCCTAGAATGGAAGTGTGTGAAGTCATAGAATGACGGTGTGTGACGCCAGAACTGAGGTGTGTGAAGTCAGAGAATTGAGGTGTGTGAACTCAGAATGAAGGTGTGTGAAGTCACAGAATGGAGGTTTGTGAAGTCATAGAATGGAGGTGTGTGAAGTCATAGAATGGATGTTTCTGAAGTAGAATGGAGGTGTGTGAAGTCATAGAATGGAGGTGTGTGAAGTCAAAATGGAGATGTGCGAACTCATAACATGGAGATGTGTGAAGTCATGGAAAGGAGGTGTGTGAAGTCCAAAAATGGAGATGTGTGAAGTCAAACAATGGTGGTGTGTGAAGTCACAGAATGGAGGTGTGTAGTCAAAGAATGGAAGTGTGTGAAGTCAAAATGGAGGTGTGTGAAGTCACAGAATGGAGGTGTGTGAAGTCACAGAATGGAGGTGTGTGAAGTCATAGAATGGAGCTGTGTGAAGTCACAGAATGGAGGTGTGTGAAGTCAAAGAATGGAGGTGTGTGAAGTCACAGAATGGAGGTGTGTGAAGTCAAAACGTAGGTGTGTGAACTCATAGAATGGAGGTGTGTGAACTCAGAGAATGGAAGTTTGTGAAGTCATGGAATGGAGGTGTGTGAAGTCAAAGAATGGAGGTGTGAAGTCAAACAATAAAGGTTTGTGAAGTCACAGAATGGAGGTGTGTGAAATCACAGAATGGAGGTGTGTGAAGTCAAAAAGGTGGTGTGTAGAGTCACAAATGGAGGTGTGTGAACTCATAGAATGGAGGTGTGTGAAGTCACAGAATTGATGTTTGTGAAGTCAGAATGGAGGTGTGTGAACTCACAATGGAGGTGTGTGAAGTCATAGAATGGAGATGTGTGAAGTCACAGAATGGAGGTGTGTGAAGTCATAGAATGGAGGTGTGTGAAGTCATAGAATGGAGGTGTGTGAAGTCATAGAATGGAGGTGTGTGAAGTCATAGAATGGACGTTTGTGAACTCATAGAATGGATGTCTGTATAGTCATAGAATGGATGTTTTTGAAGTAAGAATGTAGGGGTGTGAAGTCATAGAATGGAGGTGTGTGCAATCAAAATGGTGGTATGTGAACTCATAGAATGGATGTGTGTGAACTGATAGAGTGGAGGTGTGTGAAGTCATGGAATGGAGGTGTGTGAAATCAAAGAATGGAGGTGTGTGAAGTCAAACAATGGTGGTATGCGAAGTCACAGAATGGAGGTGTGTGAAGTCACAGAATGGAGGTTTGTGAAGTCAAAATGGTGGTGTGTAAAGTCACAAATGGAGGTGTGTGAAGTCACAGAATGTAGGTGTGTGAACTCAAATGGAGGTGTGTGAAGTGAAAGAATGGAGGTGTGCGAAGTCAAAGAATGGATGTGTGTGAGGTCATAGAATGGAGGTGTGTGAAGTCATAGAATGGAGGTGTGTGAAGTCACAGAAAGGAGGTGTGTGAATTCACAGAATGGAGTTGTATGAAGTCACAATGCAGGTGTGTGAAGTCATAGAATGGAGGTGTGTGAAATCAAAGAATGGAGGTTTGTGACGTCATAGAATGGATTGTGTGTGAAATCACAGAATGGACGTGTGTGAAGTCATAGAATGGAGGTGTGTGAAGTCACAGAATGCACTTGTGTGAAGTCAGAATAAAGGTGTGCGAAGTCATAGAATGGAGGTGTGTGAATTCATGGACGGAGGGTGTGAAGTCAAAAAATGGAGGTGTATGATGTCAAGCAATGGAAGTGTGTGAAGTCATAGAATGTAGGTGTGTGAAGACTTAGAATGGAGGTGTGGGAATTCATAGAATGGAGGTGTGTGAAGTCACAGAAGGGAGGTGTGTGAAGTCACAGAATGGATGTGTATAAAGTCACAGAGTGGAGGTGTGTGAAGGCACAGAATGGAGGGGAGTGAAGTCAGAGAATGGAGGTATGTGAAGTCACAGAATGGAGGGGTCTGAAGTCAAAGAATGGAGGTATGTGAAGTCACAGAATGGAGGGGTGTGAAGACAGAATAGAGGTGTACGAAGTCATAGAATGGAGGTGTGTGAAGTCAGAATGGAGCTGTGTGAACTCATAGAATGGAGGTGTGTGAAGTCACAATGGAAATGTGTAAAGTCATAGAATGGTGGTTTTTGAAGTCACAGAACGGAGGTGTGTGAAGTCATAGAATGGAGGTGTGTGAAGTCAGATTGGAGGTATGTGAAGTCACAGAATGGAGGTGTGTCAACTCAGAAATGAGGTATGTGAATTCATAGAATGGAGGTGTGTGAAGTCACAGAATTGAGGTGTGTGAAGTCAGAATGGAGATGTGTGAATTCAGAATGGAGGTGTGTGAAGTCAGAGAATGGAGGTGTGTGAAGTCACAATGCAGGTGTGTAAAGTCATAGAATGGAGGTGTGTGAAGTCATAGAATGGAGGTGTGTGAAGTCACAAAATGGAGGTATGTGAAGTCATATATTGGAGGTGTGTGAAGTCACAGAATGGAGGTGTGTGTGAAGTCACAATGTAGGTGTGTGAAGTCATAGAATGGAGGTGTGTGAAGTCATAGAATGGAGGTGTGCAAAGTCACAAAATGGAGGTGTGTGCAGTCATATATTGGAGGTGTGTGAAGTCACAGAATGGAGGTGTGTGAACTCAGAATGGAGGTGTGTGAAGTCACAGAATGGAGGTGTGTGAAATCATAGAATGGAGATATGTGAAGTCACAGAATGGAGGTGTGGGAAATCGTAGAATGGAGGTGTGTGAAGTCAGAGAATCAAGGTGTGTGAAGTCACAGAATGGAGGTGTGTGAACTCACAATGGAGGTGAGTGAAGTCACAGAATGGAGGTGTGTGAAGTCATAGAATGGAAGTGTGTGAAGTCATAGAATGTAGGTGTGTGATGTCAGAATGGAGGTGTGTGAAGTCACAGAATGGAGGTGTGTGACGTCATAAATGTTGGTGTGTGAAGTCATAGAATGGAGATGTGAAGTCATAGAATGGAGGTGTGAAGTCATAGAATTGAGGTGTGTGAAGTCACAGAAGGCATGTGTGTGAAGTCACAGAATAGAGTGTGTGAAGTCACAATGGAGGTGTGTGAATTCATAGAATAGAGATGTGTGAAGTCATAGAATGGAGGTGTGTGAAGTCATAGAATGGAGGTGTGTGAAATCACAAAATGGAGGTGTGTGTAGTCACAGAGTGGAGGTGTGTAAAGTCACAGAGTGGAGGTGTGTGAAGTCAAAGAATGGAGGTGTGTGAATTCATAGAATGGAGGTTTGTGAAGTCAAAGAATGGAGGTGTGTGAAGTCATAGAATGGAGGTGTGTGAAGTCATAGAATGGAGGAGTGTGAGGTCAGATTGGAGGTGTGTGAAGTCACAGAATGGAAGTGTGTCAACTCAGAAAGGAGGTGTGGGAAGTCATAGAATGGAGGTGTGTGAAGTCATAGAATGGAGGTGTGTGAAATCATAGAATGGAGGTGTGTGAAGTCACAGAAATGAGGTCTTTGAAGTCAAAATGGAAGTGTGTGGAGTCAGAATGGAGGTGTGTGAAGTCATAGAATGGAGGTGTGTGAAGTCACAGAAGGGAGGTGTGTGAAGTCACAGAATGGATGTGTATAAAGTCACAGAGTGGAGGTGTGTGAAGTCACAGATGGAGGTGTGTGAAGTCATAGAATGGAGGTGTGTGAAGTCACAGAATGGAGGTGTGTGAACCCAGAATGGAGGTGTGTGAATTCACAGAAGGGAGGTTTGTGAAGTCATAGAATGGATGTTTCTGAAGTAAGAATGAAGGTGTGTGAAGTCATAGAATGGAGGTATGTGAAGTCAAAATGGAGGTGTGTGAAGTCAAAGACTGGACGTGTGTGAAGTCAAAATTGTGGTGTGTAAAGTCACAAATGCTGGTGTGTGAAGTCACAAAATGGTGGTGTGTGAAGTCAAAATGGAGGTGTGTGAGGTCAAAGAATGGATGTGTGTGAAGTCATAGAATGGAGGTGTATGAAGTCATGGAATGGAGGTTTGTGAAGTCAAACATTGGAAGCGTGTGAAATTGCAGAATGGAGGTGTGTGAAGTCATAGAATGGAGGTGTGTGAAGTCAGATAATGGAGGTGTGTGAAGTCAGATTGCAGGTTTGTGAAGTCATAGAATGGAGGTTTGTGAAGTCATAGATTGGAAGTGTGTGAAGTCATAGAATGGAGGTTGTAAAGTCATAGATTGAAAGTGTGTGGAAGTCATAGTATAGAGGTGTGTGAAGTCACAGAAAGGAGGTGTGTGAATTCACAGAATGGAGTTGTATGAAGTCACAATGCAGGTGTGTGAAGTCATAGAATGGAGGTGTGTGAAATCAAAGAATGGAGGTTTGTGACGTCATAGAATGGATTGTGTGTGAAATCACAGAATGGACGTGTGTGAAGTCATAGAATGGAGGTGTGTGAAGTCACAGAATGCACTTGTGTGAAGTCAGAATAAAGGTGTGCGAAGTCATAGAATGGAGGTGTGTGAATTCATGGAACGGAGGTGTGTGAAGTCAAAAAATGGAGGTGTATGATGTCAAGCAATGGAAGTGTGTGAAGTCATAGAATGGAGGTGTGTGAAGTCACAGAATGCACTTGTGTGAAGTCAGAATAAATGTGTGCGAAGTCATAGAATGGAGGTGTGTGAATTCATGGAACGGAGGTGTGTGAAGTCAAAAAATGGAGGTGTATGATGTCAAGCAATGGAAGTGTGTGAAGTCATAGAATGGAGGTGTGTGAAGACTAAGAATGGAGGTGTGGGAAGTCATAGAATGGAGGTGTGTGAAGTCACAGAAGGGAGGTGTGTGAAGTCACAGAATGGATGTGTATAAAGTCACAGAGTGGAGGTGTGTGAAGGCACAGAATGGAGGGGAGTGAAGTCAAAGAATGGAGGTATGTGAAGTCACAGAATGGAGGGGTCTGAAGTCAAAGAATGGAGGTATGTGAAGTCACAGAATGGAGGGGTGTGAAGTCAGAATAGAGGTGTACGAAGTCATAGAATGGAGGTGTGTGAAGTCAGAATGGAGCTGTGTGAACTCATAGAATGGAGGTGTGTGAAGTCACAATGGAAATGTGTGAAGTCATAGAATGGTGGTTTTTGAAGTCACAGAATGGAGGTGTGTGAAGTCATAGAATGGAGGTGTGTGAAGTCAGATTGGAGGTATGTGAAGTCACAGAATGGAGGTGTGTCAACTCAGAAATGAGGTATGTGAATTCATAGAATGGATGTGTGTGAAGTCACAGAATTGAGGTGTGTGAAGTCAGAATGGAGATGTGTGAATTCAGAATGGAGGTGTGTGAAGTCAGAGAATGGAGGTGTGTGAAGTCACAATGCAGGTGTGTAAAGTCATAGAATGGAGGTGTGTGAAGTCATAGAATGGAGGTGTGTGAAGTCACAAAATGGAGGTGTGTGAAGTCATATATTGGAGGTGTGTGAAGTCACAGAATGGAGGTGTGTGTGAAGTCACAATGTAGGTTTGTGAAGTCATAGAATGGAGGTGTGTGAAGTCATAGAATGGAGGTGTGCAAAGTCACAAAATTGAGGTGTGTGCAGTCATATATTGGAGGTGTGTGAAGTCACAGAATGGAGGTGTGTGAACTCAGAATGGAGGTGTGTGAAGTCACAGAATGGAGGTGTGTGAAATCATAGAATGGAGATGTGTGAAGTCACAGAATGGAGGTGTGGGAAATCGTAGAATGGAGGTGTGTGAAGTCAGAGAATCAAGGTGTGTGAAGTCACAGAATGGAGGTGTGTGAACTCACAATGGAGGTGAGTGAAGTCACAGAATGGAGGAGTGTGAAGTCATAGAATGGAAGTGTGTGAAGTCATAGAATGTAGGTGTGTGATGTCAGAATGGAGGTGTGTGAAGTCACAGAATGGAGGTGTGTGACGTCATAAATGTTGGTGTGTGAAGTCATAGAATGGAGATGTGAAGTCATAGAATGGAGGTGTGAAGTCATAGAATTGAGGTGTGTGAAGTCACAGAAGGCATGTTTGTGAAGTCACAGAATAGAGTTGTGTGAAGTCACAATGGAGTTGTGTGAATTCATAGAATAGAGATGTGTGAAGTCATAGAATGGAGGTGTGTGAAGTCATAGAATGGAGGTGTGTGAAATCACAAAATGGAGGTGTGTGTAGTCACAGAGTGGAGGTGTGTAAAGTCACAGAGTGGAGGTGTGTGAATTCTCAGAATGGAGGTGTGGGAAGTCACAGAATGGAGGTGTGTGAAGTCAAAGAATGGAGGTGTGTGAATTCATAGAATGGAGGTGTGTGAATTCTCAGAATGGAGGTGTGGGAAGTCACAGAATGGAGGTGTGTGAAGTCAAAGAATGGAGGTGTGTGAAGTCACAGAATGCACTTGTGTGAAGTCAGAATAAAGGTGTGCGAAGTCATAGAATGGAGGTGTGTGAATTCATGGACGGAGGGTGTGAAGTCAAAAAATGGAGGTGTCTGATGTCAAGCAATGGAAGTGTGTGAAGTCATAGAATGTAGGTGTGTGAAGACTTAGAATGGAGGTGTGGGAATTCATAGAATGGAGGTGTGTGAAGTCACAGAAGGGAGGTGTGTGAAGTCACAGAATGGATGTGTATAAAGTCACAGAGTGGAGGTGTGTGAAGGCACAGAATGGAGGGGAGTGAAGTCAGAGAATGGAGGTATGTGAAGTCACAGAATGGAGGGGTCTGAAGTCAAAGAATGGAGGTATGTGAAGTCACAGAATGGAGGGGTGTGAAGACAGAATAGAGGTGTACGAAGTCATAGAATGGAGGTGTGTGAAGTCAGAATGGAGCTGTGTGAACTCATAGAATGGAGGTGTGTGAAGTCACAATGGAAATGTGTAAAGTCATAGAATGGTGGTTTTTGAAGTCACAGAACGGAGGTGTGTGAAGTCATAGAATGGAGGTGTGTGAAGTCAGATTGGAGGTATGTGAAGTCACAGAATGGAGGTGTGTCAACTCAGAAATGAGGTATGTGAATTCATAGAATGGAGGTGTGTGAAGTCACAGAATTGAGGTGTGTGAAGTCAGAATGGAGATGTGTGAATTCAGAATGGAGGTGTGTGAAGTCAGAGAATGGAGGTGTGTGAAGTCACAATGCAGGTGTGTAAAGTCATAGAATGGAGGTGTGTGAAGTCATAGAATGGAGGTGTGTGAAGTCACAAAATGGAGGTATGTGAAGTCATATATTGGAGGTGTGTGAAGTCACAGAATGGAGGTGTGTGTGAAGTCACAATGTAGGTGTGTGAAGTCATAGAATGGAGGTGTGTGAAGTCATAGAATGGAGGTGTGCAAAGTCACAAAATGGAGGTGTGTGCAGTCATATATTGGAGGTGTGTGAAGTCACAGAATGGAGGTGTGTGAACTCAGAATGGAGGTGTGTGAAGTCACAGAATGGAGGTGTGTGAAATCATAGAATGGAGATATGTGAAGTCACAGAATGGAGGTGTGGGAAATCGTAGAATGGAGGTGTGTGAAGTCAGAGAATCAAGGTGTGTGAAGTCACAGAATGGAGGTGTGTGAACTCACAATGGAGGTGAGTGAAGTCACAGAATGGAGGTGTGTGAAGTCATAGAATGGAAGTGTGTGAAGTCATAGAATGTAGGTGTGTGATGTCAGAATGGAGGTGTGTGAAGTCACAGAATGGAGGTGTGTGACGTCATAAATGTTGGTGTGTGAAGTCATAGAATGGAGATGTGAAGTCATAGAATGGAGGTGTGAAGTCATAGAATTGAGGTGTGTGAAGTCACAGAAGGCATGTGTGTGAAGTCACAGAATAGAGTGTGTGAAGTCACAATGGAGGTGTGTGAATTCATAGAATAGAGATGTGTGAAGTCATAGAATGGAGGTGTGTGAAGTCATAGAATGGAGGTGTGTGAAATCACAAAATGGAGGTGTGTGTAGTCACAGAGTGGAGGTGTGTAAAGTCACAGAGTGGAGGTGTGTGAAGTCAAAGAATGGAGGTGTGTGAATTCATAGAATGGAGGTGTGTGAAGTCAAAGAATGGAGGTGTGTGAAGTCATAGAATGGAGGTGTGTGAAGTCATAGAATGGAGGAGTGTGAGGTCAGATTGGAGGTGTGTGAAGTCACAGAATGGAAGTGTGTCAACTCAGAAAGGAGGTGTGGGAAGTCATAGAATGGAGGTGTGTGAAGTCATAGAATGGAGGTGTGTGAAATCATAGAATGGAGGTGTGTGAAGTCACAGAAATGAGGTCTTTGAAGTCAAAATGGAAGTGTGTGGAGTCAGAATGGAGGTGTGTGAAGTCATAGAATGGAGGTGTGTGAAGTCACAGAATGGAGGTGTGTGAACTCATAGAATGGAGGAGTGTGAACGCATAGAATGGAGGTGTGTGAAGTCACAGATGGAGGTGTGTGAAGTCATAGAATGGAGGTGTGTGAAGTCACAGAATGGAGGTGTGTGAACCCAGAATGGAGGTGTGTGAATTCACAGAAGGGAGGTTTGTGAAGTCATAGAATGGATGTTTCTGAAGTAAGAATGAAGGTGTGTGAAGTCATAGAATGGAGGTATGTGAAGTCAAAATGGAGGTGTGTGAAGTCAAAGACTGGACGTGTGTGAAGTCAAAATTGTGGTGTGTAAAGTCACAAATGCTGGTGTGTGAAGTCACAAAATGGTGGTGTGTGAAGTCAAAATGGAGGTGTGTGAGGTCAAAGAATGGATGTGTGTGAAGTCATAGAATGGAGGTGTATGAAGTCATGGAATGGAGGTTTGTGAAGTCAAACATTGGAAGCGTGTGAAATTGCAGAATGGAGGTGTGTGAAGTCATAGAATGGAGGTGTGTGAAGTCAGATAATGGAGGTGTGTGAAGTCAGATTGCAGGTTTGTGAAGTCATAGAATGGAGGTTTGTGAAGTCATAGATTGGAAGTGTGTGAAGTCATAGAATGGAGGTTGTAAAGTCATAGATTGAAAGTGTGTGGAAGTCATAGTATAGAGGTGTGTGAAGTCACAGAAAGGAGGTGTGTGAATTCACAGAATGGAGTTGTATGAAGTCACAATGCAGGTGTGTGAAGTCATAGAATGGAGGTGTGTGAAATCAAAGAATGGAGGTTTGTGACGTCATAGAATGGATTGTGTGTGAAATCACAGAATGGACGTGTGTGAAGTCATAGAATGGAGGTGTGTGAAGTCACAGAATGCACTTGTGTGAAGTCAGAATAAAGGTGTGCGAAGTCATAGAATGGAGGTGTGTGAATTCATGGAACGGAGGTGTGTGAAGTCAAAAAATGGAGGTGTATGATGTCAAGCAATGGAAGTGTGTGAAGTCATAGAATGGAGGTGTGTGAAGTCACAGAATGCACTTGTGTGAAGTCAGAATAAATGTGTGCGAAGTCATAGAATGGAGGTGTGTGAATTCATGGAACGGAGGTGTGTGAAGTCAAAAAATGGAGGTGTATGATGTCAAGCAATGGAAGTGTGTGAAGTCATAGAATGGAGGTGTGTGAAGACTAAGAATGGAGGTGTGGGAAGTCATAGAATGGAGGTGTGTGAAGTCACAGAAGGGAGGTGTGTGAAGTCACAGAATGGATGTGTATAAAGTCACAGAGTGGAGGTGTGTGAAGGCACAGAATGGAGGGGAGTGAAGTCAAAGAATGGAGGTATGTGAAGTCACAGAATGGAGGGGTCTGAAGTCAAAGAATGGAGGTATGTGAAGTCACAGAATGGAGGGGTGTGAAGTCAGAATAGAGGTGTACGAAGTCATAGAATGGAGGTGTGTGAAGTCAGAATGGAGCTGTGTGAACTCATAGAATGGAGGTGTGTGAAGTCACAATGGAAATGTGTGAAGTCATAGAATGGTGGTTTTTGAAGTCACAGAATGGAGGTGTGTGAAGTCACAGAATGGAGGTATGTGAAGTCACAGAATGGAGGTGTGTCAACTCAGAAATGAGGTATGTGAATTCATAGAATGGATGTGTGTGAAGTCACAGAATTGAGGTGTGTGAAGTCAGAATGGAGATGTGTGAATTCAGAATGGAGGTGTGTGAAGTCAGAGAATGGAGGTGTGTGAAGTCACAATGCAGGTGTGTAAAGTCATAGAATGGAGGTGTGTGAAGTCATAGAATGGAGGTGTGTGAAGTCACAAAATGGAGGTGTGTGAAGTCATATATTGGAGGTGTGTGAAGTCACAGAATGGAGGTGTGTGTGAAGTCACAATGTAGGTTTGTGAAGTCATAGAATGGAGGTGTGTGAAGTCATAGAATGGAGGTGTGCAAAGTCACAAAATTGAGGTGTGTGCAGTCATATATTTGAGGTGTGTGAAGTCACAGAATGGAGGTGTGTGAACTCAGAATGGAGGTGTGTGAAGTCACAGAATGGAGGTGTGTGAAATCATAGAATGGAGATGTGTGAAGTCACAGAATGGAGGTGTGGGAAATCGTAGAATGGAGGTGTGTGAAGTCAGAGAATCAAGGTGTGTGAAGTCACAGAATGGAGGTGTGTGAACTCACAATGGAGGTGAGTGAAGTCACAGAATGGAGGAGTGTGAAGTCATAGAATGGAAGTGTGTGAAGTCATAGAATGTAGGTGTGTGATGTCAGAATGGAGGTGTGTGAAGTCACAGAATGGAGGTGTGTGACGTCATAAATGTTGGTGTGTGAAGTCATAGAATGGAGATGTGAAGTCATAGAATGGAGGTGTGAAGTCATAGAATTGAGGTGTGTGAAGTCACAGAAGGCATGTTTGTGAAGTCACAGAATAGAGTTGTGTGAAGTCACAATGGAGTTGTGTGAATTCATAGAATAGAGATGTGTGAAGTCATAGAATGGAGGTGTGTGAAGTCATAGAATGGAGATGTGTGAAATCACAAAATGGAGGTGTGTGTAGTCACAGAGTGGAGGTGTGTAAAGTCACAGAGTGGAGGTGTGTGAATTCTCAGAATGGAGGTGTGGGAAGTCACAGAATGGAGGTGTGTGAAGTCAAAGAATGGAGGTGTGTGAATTCATAGAATGGAGGTGTGTGAAGTCAAAGAATGGAGGTGTGTGAAGTCATAGAATGGAGGTGTGTGAAGTCATAGAATGGAGGAGTGTGAGGTCAGATTGGACGTGTGTGAAGTCACAGAAGGGAAGTGTGTCAACTCAGAAAGGAGGTGTGTGAAGTCATAGAATGGAGGTGTGTGAAGTCATAGAATGGAGGTGTGTGAAATCATAGAATGGAGGTGTGTGAAGTCACAGAAATGAGGTCTTTGAAGTCAAAATGGAAGTGTGTGGAGTCAGAATGGAGGTGTGTGAAGTCACAGAATGGAGGTGTGTGAACTCATAGAATGGAGGAGTGTGAAGTCATAGAATGGAGGTGTGTGAAGTCACAGATGGAGGTGTGGGAAGTCATAGAATGGAGTTGTGTGAAGTCACAGAATGGAGGTGTGTGAACCCAGAATGGAGGTGTGTGAATTCACAGAAGGGAGGTTTGTGAAGTCATAGAATGGATGTTTCTGAAGTAAGAATGAAGGTGTGTGAAGTCACAGAATGGAGGTGTGTGAAGTCAAAAAATGGAGGTGTGTGAAGTCAAAATGGAGGTGTGTGAAGTCAAAGAATAGACGTGTGTGACGTCACAATTGTGGTGTGTGAAGTCACAAATGAAGGTGTGTGAAGTCACAGAATGGAGGTGTGTGAAGTCAAGATGGTGGTGTGTGAGGTCAAAGAATGGATGTGTGTGAAGTCATAGAATGGAGGTGTATGAAGTCATGGAATGGAGGTTTGTGACGTCCAACATTGGAAGCGTGTGAAATTACAGAATGGATGTGTGTGAAGTCATAGAATGGAGGTGTGTGAAGTCATAAAATGGAGGTGTGACAAGTCACAGAAGGGAGGTGTGTGAAGTCACAGAACGGCGATGTGTGAAGTCACAATGGAGGTGTGTGAAGTCATAGAATGGAGGTGTGTGAAGTCAAAGAATGGAGGTGTGTGAAGTCATAGAATGGAGGTGTGTGAAATCACAGAATGGAGGTGTGAGAAGTCACAGAAGGGAGGTATGTAAAGTGACAGAGTTGAGGTGTGTGAAATCACAGAATGGAGGTGTTTGAAGTCATAGAATGGAGGTGTGTGAAGTCATAGAATGGAGGTGTGTGAGGTCAGAATGGAGCTGTGTGAACTCATAGAATGGAGGTGTGTGAAGTCACAATGGAGATATGTGAAGTCATAGAATGGTGGTTTTTGATGTCACAGAATGGAGGTGTGTGAAGTCATAGAATGGAGGTGTGTGAAGTCAGATTGGAGGTATGTGAAGTCACAGAATGGAGGTGTGTCAACTCAGAAATGAGGTATGTGAATTCATAGAATGGAGGTGTGTGAAGTCACAGAATTGAGGTGTGTGAAGTCAGAATGGAGATGTGTGAATTCAGAATGGAGGTGTGTGAAGTCAGAGAATGGAGGTGTGTGAAGTCACAATGCAGGTGTGTGAAGTCATAGAATGGAGGTGTGTGAAGTCATAGAATGGAGGTGTGTGAAGTCACAAAATGGAGGTGTGTGAAGTCATATATTGGAGGTGTGTGAAGTCACAGAATGGAGGTGTGTGTGAAGTCACAATGTAGGTGTGTGAAGTCATAGAATGGAGGTGTGTGAAGTCATAGAATGGAGGTGTGCAAAGTCACAAAACGGAGGTGTGTGAAGTCATATATTGGAGGTGTGTGAAGTCACAGAATGGAGGTGTGTGAACTCAGAATGGAGGTGTGTGAAGTCACAGAATGGAGGTGTGTGAACTCACAATGGAGGTGAGTGAAGTCACAGAATGGAGATGTGTGAAGTCATAGAATGGAAGTGTGTGAAGTCATAGAATGTAGGTGTGTGATGTCAGAATGGAGGTGTGTGAAATCGTAGAATGGAGGTGTGTGAAGTCAAAGAATCGAGTTGTGTGAAGTCATAGAATTGAGGTGTGTGAAGTCACAGAAGGCATGTTTGTGAAGTCACAGAATAGAGTTGTGTGAAGTCACAATGGAGGTGTGTGAATTCATAGAATAGAGATGTGTGAAGTCATAGAATGGAGGTGTGTGAAGTCATAGAATGGAGATGTGTGAAATCACAAAATGGAGGTGTGTGTAGTCACAGAGTGGAGGTGTGTAAAGTCACAGAGTGGAGGTGTGTGAATTCTCAGAATGGAGGTGTGGGAAGTCACAGAATGGAGGTGTGTGAAGTCAAAGAATGGAGGTGTGTGAATTCATAGAATGGAGGTGTGTGAAGTCAAAGAATGGAGGTGTGTTAAGTCATAGAATGGAGGTGTGTGAAGTCATAGAATGGAGGAGAGTGAGGTCAGATTGGAGGTGTGTGAAGTCACAGAATGGAAGTGTGTCAACTCAGAAAGGAGGTGTGGGAAGTCATAGAATGGAGGTGTGTGAAGTCATAGAATGGAGGTGTGTGAAATCATAGAATGGAGGTGTGTGAAGTCACAAAAATGAGGTCTTTGAAGTCAAAATGGAAGTGTGTGGAGTCAGAATGGAGGTGTGTGAAGTCATAGAATGGAGGTGTGTGAAGTCACAGAATGGAGGTGTGTGAACTCATAGAATGGAGGAGTGTGAAGTCATAGAATGGAGGTGTGTGAAGTCACAGATGGAGGTGTGTGAAGTCATAGAATGGAGGTGTGTGAAGTCACAGAATGGAGGTGTGTGAACCCAGAATGTAGGTGTGTGAATTCACAGAAGGGAGGTTTGTGAAGTCATAGAATGGATGTTTCTAAAGTAAGAATGAAGGTGTGTGAAGTCACAGAATGGAGGTGTGTGAAGTCACAAAATGGAGGTGTGTGAAGTCAAAATGGCGGTGTGTGAAGTCAATGAATAGACGTGTGTGACGTCACAATTGTGGTGTGTGAAGTCACAAATGCAGGTGTGTGAAGTCACAGAATGGAGGTGTGTGAAGTCAAGATGGTGGTGTGTGAGGTCAAAGAATGGATGTGTGTGAAGTCATAGAATGGAGGTGTATGAAGTCATGGAATGGAGGTTTGTGACGTCCAACATTGGAAGCGTGTGAAATTACAGAATGGATGTGTGTGAAGTCATAGAATGGAGGTGTGTGAAGTCATAAAATGGAGGTGTGACAAGTCACAGAAGGGAGGTGTGTGAAGTCACAGAACGGCGATGTGTGAAGTCACAATGGAGGTGTGTGAAGTCATAGAATGGAGGTGTGTGAAGTCAAAGAATGGAGGTGTGTGAAGTCATAGAATGGAGGTGTGTGAAATCACAGAATGGAGGTGTGAGAAGTCACAGAAGGGAGGTATGTAAAGTGACAGAGTTGAGGTGTGTGAAATCACAGAATGGAGGTGTTTGAAGTCATAGAATGGAGGTGTGTGAAGTCATAGAATGGAGGTGTGTGAGGTCAGAATGGAGCTGTGTGAACTCATAGAATGGAGGTGTGTGAAGTCACAATGGAGATATGTGAAGTCATAGAATGGTGGTTTTTGATGTCACAGAATGGAGGTGTGTGAAGTCATAGAATGGAGGTGTGTGAAGTCAGATTGGAGGTATGTGAAGTCACACAATGGAGGGGTGTCAACTCAGAAATGAGGTATGTGAATTTATAGAATGGAGGTGTGTGAAGTCACAGAATTGAGGTGTGTGAAGTCAGAATGGAGATGTGTGAATTCAGAATGGAGGTGTGTGAAGTCAGAGAATGGAGGTGTGTGAAGTCACAATGCAGGTGTGTGAAGTCATAGAATGGAGGTGTGTGAAGTCATAGAATGGAGGTGTGTGAAGTCACAAAATGGAGGTGTGTGAAGTCATATATTGGAGGTGTGTGAAGTCACAGAATGGAGGTGTGTGTGAAGTCACAATGTAGGTGTGTGAAGTCATAGAATGGAGGTGTGTGAAGTCATAGAATGGAGGTGTGCAAAGTCACAAAACGGAGGTGTGTGAAGTCATATATTGGAGGTGTGTGAAGTCACAGAATGGAGGTGTGTGAACTCAGAATGGAGGTGTGTGAAGTCACAGAATGGAGGTGTGTGAAGTCACAGAATGGAGGTGTGTGAACTCACAATGGAGGTGAGTGAAGTCACAGAATGGAGGTGTGTGAAGTCATAGAATGGAAGTGTGTGAAGTCATAGAATGTAGGTGTGTGATGTCAGAATGGAGGTGTGTGAAATCGTAGAATGGAGGTGTGTGAAGTCAAAGAATCGAGTTGTGTGAAGTCATAGAATGGAGGTGTGTGAAATCATAGAATGGAGGTGTGTGAAGTCACAGATTTGAGGTGTGTGAAGTCAGAATGGAGGTGTGTGAAGTCAGAATGGAGGTGTGTGAAGTCAGAGAATGGAGGTATGTGAAGTCACAATGCAGGTGTGTGAACTCATAGAATGGAGGTGTGTGAAGTCACAATGTAGGTTTCTGAAGTCATAGAATGGAGGTGTGTGAAGTCATAGAATGGAGGTGTGTGAAGTCACAGAATTGAGGTGTGTGATGTCATAGAATGGAGGTGTGTGAAGTCACAGAATGGAGGTTTGTAAAGGCATAGAATTGAGGTGTGTGAAGTCATAGAATGGAGGTGTGTGAAGTCATAGAATGGAGGTGTGTGAAGTCATAGAATGGGGGTGTGTGAAGTCACAGAATGGAGGTGTGTGAAGTCACACTATGGAGGCGTGTGAACTCAGATTTGAGGTGTGTGAGGTCACAGAATGGAGGTGTGTGAATTCATATAACGAGGTGTGTGAAGTCACAGAATGGAGGTGTGTGAAGACACAGAATGGAGGTGTGTAAACTCAGAGTGGAGGTGTGTGAAGTCCCAGAATGGAGGTGTGTGAAGTCATAGAATGGAAGTGTGTGAAGTCATAGAATGGAGGTGTGTGAAGTCAGAATGGAGGTGTGTGAAGTCACAAATGGAGGTGTGTTAACTCAGAATGGAGGTGTGTGAAGTCACAGAGTGGAGGTGTGTGAAATCAAAATGGAATTTTGTGAAGTCAAAGAAAGGAGTTGTGTGAGGTCATAGAATGGATGTGTATGAAGTCATGGAATGGAGGTTTCTGAAGTCAAACATTGGAAGTGTGTGAAGTTACAGAATGGAGGTGTGTGAAGTCATAGAAGGGAGATGTGTGAAGTCATAGATTGGATGTGTGTGAAGACAGAATGGAGATGTGTGAAGTGAGAGAATGGAGGTGTGAAGTCATAGAATGGAGGTGTGTGAAGTCAGAATGCAGATGTGTGAAGTCATAGAATGGAGGTGTGTGAAGTCATACAATGGAGGTGTGTCTAGTCACAGAATAGAAGTGTGTGAAGTCATAGAATGGAGGTGTGTGAAGTCATAGAATGGAGGTGTGTGAAGTCATAGAATGGAGGTGTGTGAATTCACAGGATGGAGGTGTGTGAAGACACAGAATGGAGGTGTGTAAAGTCACAGAGTGGAGGTGTGTGAAGTCACAGAATGAAGGTGTGTGAAGTCAGAGAATGGAGGTGTGTGAAGTCACAGAATGGAGGTGTGTGAAGTCATAGAATGGATGTTTCTGAAGTAAGAATGAAGGTGTGTGAAGTCATTGAATGGAGGTGTGTGAAGTCAAAATTGAGGTGTGTGAACTCATAAAATGGAGGTATGTGAGCTCATAGAATGGAGGTGTGTGATGTCATGGAATGGAGGTGTGTGAAGTCAAAGAATGGAGTTGTGTGTAGTCAAACAATGGAGGTGTGTGAAGTCACAGAATGGAGGTGTGTGAATTCACAGAATGGAAGTGTGTGAAGTCAAAATGGAGGTGTGTGAAGTCAAAGAATGGAGGTGTGTGAAGTCAAAGAATGGAGGTGTGTGAAGTCAAAATTGTGGTGTGTGAAGTCACAAATGGAGGTGTGTGAAGTCACAGAATGGAGGTGTGTGATGTCAAAATGGAGGTGTGTGAGGTCAAAGAATGGAGATGTGTGAAATCATAGAATGGAGATGTGTCAAGTCAGAGAAGGGAGGTGTGTGAAGTCAGATTGGAGGTATGTGAAGTCACAGAATGGAGGTGTGTCAACTCAGAAATGAGGTATGTGAATTCATAGAATGGAGGTGTGTGAAGTCACAGAATTGAGGTGTGTGAAGTCAGAATGGAGATGTGTGAATTCAGAATGGAGGTGTGTGAAGTCAGAGAATGGAGTTGTATGAAGTAACAATGCAGGTGTGTGAAGTCATAGAATGGAGGTGTGTGAAGTCATAGAATGGAGGTGTGTGAAGTCACAAAATGGAGGTGTGTGAAGTCATATATTGGAGGTGTGTGAAGTCACAGAATGGAGGTGTGTGTGAAGTCACAATGTAGGTGTGTGAAGTCATAGAATGGAGGTGTGTGAAGTCATAGAATGGAGGTGTGCAAAGTCACAAAATGGAGGTGTGTGAAGTCATATATTGGAGGAGTGTGAAGTCACAGAATGGAGGAGTGTGAACTCAGAATGGAGGTGTGTGAAGTCACAGAATGGAGGTGTGTGAAGTCACAGAATGGAGGTGTGTGAACTCAGAATGGAGGTGTGTGAGGTCAAAGAATGGATGTGTGTGAAGTCATAGAATGGAGTTGTATGAAGTCATGGAATGGAGGTTTGTGACGTCCAACATTGGAAGCGTGTGAAATTACAGAATGGATGTGTGTGAAGTCATAGAATGGAGGTGTGTGAAGTCATAAAATGGAGGTGTGACAAGTCACAGAAGGGAGGTGTGTGAAGTCACAGAACGGCGATGTGTGAAGTCACAATGGAGGTGTGTGAAGTCATAGAATGGAGGTGTGTGAAGTCAAATAATGGAGGTGTGTGAAGTCATAGAATGGAGGTGTGTGAAATCACAGAATGGAGGTGTGAGAAGTCACAGAAGGGAGGTATGTAAAGTGACAGAGTTGAGGTGTGTGAAATCACAGAATGGAGGTGTTTGAAGTCATAGAATGGAGGTGTGTGAAGTCATAGAATGGAGGTGTGTGAGGTCAGAATGGAGCTGTGTGAACTCATAGAATGGAGGTGTGTGAAGTCACAATGGAGATATGTGAAGTCATAGAATGGTGGTTTTTGATGTCACAGAATGGAGGTGTGTGAAGTCATAGAATGGAGGTGTGTGAAGTCAGATTGGAGGTATGTGAAGTCACAGAATGGAGGTGTGTCAACTCAGAAATGAGGTATGTGAATTCATAGAATGGAGGTGTGTGAAGTCACAGAATTGAGGTGTGTGAAGTCAGAATGGAGATGTGTGAATTCAGAATGGAGGTGTGTGAAGTCAGAGAATGGAGGTGTGTGAAGTCACAATGCAGGTGTGTGAAGTCATAGAATGGAGGTGTGTGAAGTCATAGAATGGAGGTGTGTGAAGTCACAAAATGGAGGTGTGTGAAGTCATATATTGGAGGTGTGTGAAGTCACAGAATGGAGGTGTGTGTGAAGTCACAATGTAGGTGTGTGAAGTCATAGAATGGAGGTGTGTGAAGTCATAGAATGGAGGTGTGCAAAGTCACAAAACGGAGGTGTGTGAAGTCATATATTGGAGGTGTGTGAAGTCACAGAATGGAGGTGTGTGAACTCAGAATGGAGGTGTGTGAAGTCACAGAATGGAGGTGTGTGAAGTCACAGAATGGAGGTGTGTGAACTCACAATGGAGGTGAGTGAAGTCACAGAATGGAGGTGTGTGAAGTCATAGAATGGAAGTGTGTGAAGTCATAGAATGTAGGTGTGTGATGTCAGAATGGAGGTGTGTGAAATCGTAGAATGGAGGTGTGTGAAGTCAAAGAATCGAGTTGTGTGAAGTCATAGAATGGAGGTGTGTGAAATCATAGAATGGAGGTGTGTGAAGTCACAGATTTGAGGTGTGTGAAGTCAGAATGGAGGTGTGTGAAGTCAGAATGGAGGTGTGTGAAGTCAGAGAATGGAGGTATGTGAAGTCACAATGCAGGTGTGTGAACTCATAGAATGGAGGTGAGTGAAGTCAAAATGTAGGTTTCTGAAGTCATAGAATGGAGGTGTGTGAAGTCATAGAATGGAGGTGTGTGAAGTCACAGAATTGAGGTGTGTGATGTCATAGAATGGAGGTGTGTGAAGTCACAGAATGGAGGTTTGTAAAGGCATAGAATTGAGGTGTGTGAAGTCATAGAATGGAGGTGTGTGAAGTCATAGAATGGAGGTGTGTGAAGTCATAGAATGGGGGTGTGTGAAGTCACAGAATGGAGGTGTGTGAAGTCACAGTATGGAGGCGTGTGAACTCAGATTTGAGGTGTGTGAGGTCACAGAATGGAGGTGTGTGAAGTCATATAACGAGGTGTGTGAAGTCACAGAATGGAGGTGTGTGAAGACACAGAATGGAGGTGTGTAAACTCAGAGTGGAGGTGTGTGAAGTCCCAGAATGGAGGTGTGTGAAGTCATAGAATGGAAGTGTGTGAAGTCATAGAATGGAGGTGTGTGAAGTCAGAATGGAGGTGTGTGAAGTCACAAATGGAGGTGTGTTAACTCAGAATGGAGGTGTGTGAAGTCACAGAATGGAGGTGTGTGAAGTCAAAATTGTGATGTGTGAAGTCACAAATGGAGGTGTGTGAAGTCACAGAGTGGAGGTGTGTGAAATCAAAATGGAATTTTGTGAAGTCAAAGAAAGGAGTTGTGTGAGGTCATAGAATGGATGTGTATGAAGTCATGGAATGGAGGTTTCTGAAGTCAAACATTGGAAGTGTGTGAAGTTACAGAATGAGGGTGTGTGAAGTCATAGAAGGGAGATGTGTGAAGTCATAGATTGGATGTGTGTGAAGACAGAATGGAGATGTGTGAAGTGAGAGAATGGAGGTGTGAAGTCATAGAATGGAGGTGTGTGAAGTCAGAATGCAGATGTGTGAAGTCATAGAATGGAGGTGTGTGAAGTCATACAATGGAGGTGTGTCTAGTCACAGAATAGAAGTGTGTGAAGTCATAGAATGGAGGTGTGTGAAGTCATAGAATGGAGGTGTGTGAAGTCATAGAATGGAGGTGTGTGAATTCACAGGATGGAGGTGTGTGAAGACACAGAATGGAGGTGTGTAAAGTCACAGAGTGGAGGTGTGTGAAGTCACAGAATGAAGGTGTGTGAAGTCAGAGAATGGAGGTGTGTGAAGTCACAGAATGGAGGTGTGTGAAGTCATAGAATGGATGTTTCTGAAGTAAGAATGAAGGTGTGTGAAGTCATTGAATGGAGGTGTGTGAAGTCAAAATTGAGGTGTGTGAACTCATAAAATGGAGGTATGTGAGCTCATAGAATGGAGGTGTGTGATGTCATGGAATGGAGGTGTGTGAAGTCAAAGAATGGAGTTGTGTGTAGTCAAACAATGGAGGTGTGTGAAGTCACAGAATGGAGGTGTGTGAATTCACAGAATGGAAGTGTGTGAAGTCAAAATGGAGGTGTGTGAAGTCAAAGAATGGAGGTGTGTGAAGTCAAAGAATGGAGGTGTGTGAAGTCAAAATTGTGGTGTGTGAAGTCACAAATGGAGGTGTGTGAAGTCACAGAATGGAGGTGTGTGATGTCAAAATGGAGGTGTGTGAGGTCAAAGAATGGAGATGTGTGAAATCATAGAATGGAGATGTGTCAAGTCAGAGAAGGGAGGTGTGTGAAGTCAGATTGGAGGTATGTGAAGTCACAGAATGGAGGTGTGTCAACTCAGAAATGAGGTATGTGAATTCATAGAATGGAGGTGTGTGAAGTCACAGAATTGAGGTGTGTGAAGTCAGAATGGAGATGTGTGAATTCAGAATGGAGGTGTGTGAAGTCAGAGAATGGAGTTGTATGAAGTAACAATGCAGGTGTGTGAAGTCATAGAATGGAGGTGTGTGAAGTCATAGAATGGAGGTGTGTGAAGTCACAAAATGGAGGTGTGTGAAGTCATATATTGGAGGTGTGTGAAGTCACAGAATGGAGGTGTGTGTGAAGTCACAATGTAGGTGTGTGAAGTCATAGAATGGAGGTGTGTGAAGTCATAGAATGGAGGTGTGCAAAGTCACAAAATGGAGGTGTGTGAAGTCATATATTGGAGGAGTGTGAAGTCACAGAATGGAGGAGTGTGAACTCAGAATGGAGGTGTGTGAAGTCACAGAATGGAGGTGTGTGAAGTCACAGAATGGAGGTGTGTGAACTCAGAATGGAGGTGTGTGAGGTCAAAGAATGGATGTGTGTGAAGTCATAGAATGGAGTTGTATGAAGTCATGGAATGGAGGTTTGTGACGTCCAACATTGGAAGCGTGTGAAATTACAGAATGGATGTGTGTGAAGTCATAGAATGGAGGTGTGTGAAGTCATAAAATGGAGGTGTGACAAGTCACAGAAGGGAGGTGTGTGAAGTCACAGAACGGCGATGTGTGAAGTCACAATGGAGGTGTGTGAAGTCATAGAATGGAGGTGTGTGAAGTCAAAGAATGGAGGTGTGTGAAGTCATAGAATGGAGGTGTGTGAAATCACAGAATGGAGGTGTGAGAAGTCACAGAAGGGAGGTATGTAAAGTGACAGATTTGAGGTGTGTGAAATCACAGAATGGAGGTGTTTGAAGTCATAGAATGGAGGTGTGTGAAGTCATAGAATGGAGGTGTGTGAGGTCAGAATGGAGCTGTGTGAACTCATAGAATGGAGGTGTGTGAAGTCACAATGGAGATATGTGAAGTCATAGAATGGTGGTTTTTGATGTCACAGAATGGAGGTGTGTGAAGTCATAGAATGGAGGTGTGTGAAGTCAGATTGGAGGTATGTGAAGTCACAGAATGGAGGTGTGTCAACTCAGAAATGAGGTATGTGAATTCATAGAATGGAGGTGTGTGAAGTCACAGAATTGAGGTGTGTGAAGTCAGAATGGAGATGTGTGAATTCAGAATGGAGGTGTGTGAAGTCAGAGAATGGAGGTGTGTGAAGTCACAATGCAGGTGTGTGAAGTCATAGAATGGAGGTGTGTGAAGTCATAGAATGGAGGTGTGTGAAGTCACAAAATGGAGGTGTGTGAAGTCATATATTGGAGGTGTGTGAAGTCACAGAATGGAGGTGTGTGTGAAGTCACAATGTAGGTGTGTGAAGTCATAGAATGGAGGTGTGTGAAGTCATAGAATGGAGGTGTGCAAAGTCACAAAACGGAGGTGTGTGAAGTCATATATTTGAGGTGTGTGAAGTCACAGAATGGAGGTGTGTGAAGTCACAGAATGGAGGTGTGTGAAGTCACAGAATGGAGGTGTGTGAAGTCACAGAATGGAGGTGTGTGAACTCACAATGGAGGTGAGTGAAGTCACAGAATGGAGGTGTGTGAAGTCATAGAATGGAAGTGTGTGAAGTCATAGAATGTAGGTGTGTGATGTCAGAATGGAGGTGTGTGAAATCGTAGAATGGAGGTGTGTGAAGTCAAAGAATCGAGTTGTGTGAAGTCATAGAATGGAGGTGTGTGAAATCATAGAATGGAGGTGTGTGAAGTCACAGATTTGAGGTGTGTGAAGTCAGAATGGAGGTGTGTGAAGTCAGAATGGAGGTGTGTGAAGTCAGAGAATGGAGGTATGTGAAGTCACAATGCAGGTGTGTGAACTCATAGAATGGAGGTGAGTGAAGTCACAATGTAGGTTTCTGAAGTCATAGAATGGAGGTGTGAAGTCATAGAATGGAGGTGTGTGAAGTCACAGAATGGAGGTTTGTAAAGGCATAGAATTGAGGTGTGTGAAGTCATAGAATGGAGGTGTGTGAAGTCATAGAATGGAGGTGTGTGAAGTCATAGAATGGGGGTGTTTGAAGTCACAGAATGGAGGTGTGTGAAGTCACACTATGGAGGCGTGTGAACTCAGATTTGAGGTGTGTGAGGTCACAGAATGGAGGTGTGTGAAGTCATATAACGAGGTGTGTGAAGTCACAGAATGGAGGTGTGTGAAGACACAGAATGGAGGTGTGTAAACTCAGAGTGGAGGTGTGTGAAGTCCCAGAATGGAGGTGTGTGAAGTCATAGAATGGAAGTGTGTGAAGTCATAGAATGGAGGTGTGTGAAGTCAGAATGGAGGTGTGTGAAGTCACAAATGGAGGTGTGTTAACTCAGAATGGAGGTGTGTGAAGTCACAGAATGGAGGTGTGTGAAGTCAAAATTGTGATGTGTGAAGTCACAAATGGAGGTGTGTGAAGTCACAGAGTGGAGGTGTGTGAAATCAAAATGGAATTTTGTGAAGTCAAAGAAAGGAGTTGTGTGAGGTCATAGAATGGATGTGTATGAAGTCATGGAATGGAGGTTTCTGAAGTCAAACATTGGAAGTGTGTGAAGTTACAGAATGGAGGTGTGTGAAGTCATAGAATGGAGGTGTGTGAAGTCAGAATGCAGATGTGTGAAGTCATAGAATGGAGGTGTGTGAAGTCATACAATGGAGGTGTGTCTAGTCACAGAATAGAAGTGTGTGAAGTCATAGAATGGAGGTGTGTGAAGTCATAGAATGGAGGTGTGTGAAGTCATAGAATGGAGGTGTGTGAATTCACAGGATGGAGGTGTGTGAAGACACAGAATGGAGGTGTGTAAAGTCACAGAGTGGAGGTGTGTGAAGTCACAGAATGAAGGTGTGTGAAGTCAGAGAATGGAGGTGTGTGAAGTCACAGAATGGAGGTGTGTGAAGTCATAGAATGGATGTTTCTGAAGTAAGAATGAAGGTGTGTGAAGTCATTGAATGGAGGTGTGTGAAGTCAAAATTGAGGTGTGTGAACTCATAAAATGGAGGTATGTGAGCTCATAGAATGGAGGTGTGTGATGTCATGGAATGGAGGTGTGTGAAGTCAAAGAATGGAGTTGTGTGTAGTCAAACAATGGAGGTGTGTGAAGTCACAGAATGGAGGTGTGTGAATTCACAGAATGGAAGTGTGTGAAGTCAAAATGGAGGTGTGTGAAGTCAAAGAATGGAGGTGTGTGAAGTCAAAGAATGGAGGTGTGTGAAGTCAAAATTGTGGTGTGTGAAGTCACAAATGGAGGTGTGTGAAGTCACAGAATGGAGGTGTGTGATGTCAAAATGGAGGTGTGTGAGGTCAAAGAATGGAGATGTGTGAAATCATAGAATGGAGATGTGTCAAGTCAGAGAAGGGAGGTGTGTGAAGTCACAGAACGGAGATGTGTGAAGTCACAATGGAGGTGTGAGAGGTCATAGAATGGAGGTGTGTGAAGTCAAAGAATGGAGGTTTGTGATGTCAAACATTGGAAGTGTGTGAAATTACAGAATGGAGGTGTGTGAAGTCATAGAATGGAGGTGTATGAAGTCATAGAATGGAGGTGTGTCAAGTCACAGAACGGAGGTGTGTGAAGTCACAGAACGGAGATTTGTGAAGTCACAATGGAGGTGTGTGAAGTCACAGAATGGAGGTGTGTGAAGTCACAGAATGGAGGTGTGTGAAGTCATAGAATGGAGGTGTGTGAAATCACAGAATGGAGGTGTGAGAAGGCACAGAATGGAGGTGTGTAAAGTGACAGAGTTGAGGTGTGTGAAGTCACAGAATGGAGGTGTTTGAAGTCATAGAATGGAGGTGTGTGAAGTCACAGAATGGAGGTATATGAAGTCAGAATACAGGTATGCGAAGTCGTAGAATGGAGATGTGTTAAGTCAGAATGGAGCTGTGGGAATTCATAGAATGGAGGTGTGTGAAGTCAGATTGGAGGTGTGTGAAGTCATAGAACGGAGGTGTGTGAAGTCACAATGCAGGTGTGTGAACTGATAGAACGTAGGTGTTTGAAGTCACAATGTAGGTGTGTGAAGTCATAGAGTGGAGGTGTGTGAAGTCATAGAATGGAGGTGTATGAAGTCACAAAATGGAGGTGTGTGAAGTCAAAAGGGAGGTGTGTGAAGTCAAAGAATGGACGTGTGTGAAGTCACAATTGTGGTGTGTGAAGTCACAAATGCAGGTGTGTGAAGTCACAGAATGGAGGTGTGTGAAGTCAAGATGGTGGTGTGTGAGGTCAAAGAATGGATGTGTGTGAAGTCATAGAATGGAGGTGTATGAAGTCATGGAATGGAGGTTTGTGACGTCCAACATTGGAAGCGTGTGAAATTACACAATGGAGGTGTGTGAAGTCATAGAATGGAGGTGTGTGAAGTCATAAAATGGAGGTGTGACAAGTCATAGAAGGGAGGTGTGTGAAGTCACAGAACGGCGATGTGTGAAGTCACAATGGAGGTGTGTGAAGTCATAGAATGGAGGTGTGTGAAGTCAAAGAATGGATGTGTGTGAAGTCATAGAATGGAGGTGTGTGAAATCATAGAATGGAGGTGTGAGAAGTCACAGAAGGGAGGTGTGCAAAGTGACAGATTTGAGGTGTGTGAAGTCACAGAATGGAGGTGTTTGAAGTCATAGAATGGAGGTGTGTGAAGTCATAGAATGGAGGTGTGTGAAGTCAGAATGGAGCTGTGTGGACTCATAGAATGGAGGTGTGTGAAGTCACAATGGAGATGTGTGAAGTCATAGAATGGTGGTTTTTGATGTCACAGAATGGAGGTGTGTGAAGTCATAGAAGGGAGGTGTGTGAAGTCAGATTGGAGGTATGTGAAGTCACAGAATGGAGGTGTGTCAACTCAGAAATGAGGTATGTGAATTCATAGAATGGAGGTGTGTGAAGTCACAGAATTGAGGTGTGTGAAGTCAGAATGGAGATGTGTGAATTCAGAATGGAGGTGTGTGAAGTCAGAGAATGGAGTTGTATGAAGTCACAATGCAGGTGTGTGAAGTCATAGAATGGAGGTGTGTGAAGTCATAGAATGGAGGTGTGTGAAGTCACAGAATGGAGGTGTGTGAAGTCATATATTGGAGGTGTGTGAAGTCACAGAATGGAGGTGTGTGTGAAGTCACAATGTAGGTGTGTGATGTCATAGAATGGAGGTGTGTGAAGTCATAGAATGGAGGTGTGCAAAGTCACAAAATGGAGGTGTGTGAAGTCATATATTGGAGGTGTGTGAAGTCACAGAATGGAGGAGTGTGAACTCAGAATGGAGGTGTGTGAAGTCACAGAATGGAGGTGTGTGAAGTCAAAATTGTGATGTGTGAAGTCACAAATGGAGGTGTGTGAAGTCACAGAGTGGAGGTGTGTGAAATCAAAATGGAATTTTGTGAAGTCAAAGAAAGGAGTTGTGTGAGGTCATAGAATGGATGTGTATGAAGTCATGGAATGGAGGTTTCTGAAGTCAAACATTGGAAGTGTGTGAAGTTACAGAATGGAGGTGTGTGAAGTCATAGGAGGGAGATGTGTGAAGTCATAGATTGAATGTGTGTGAAGACAGAATGGAGATGTGTGAAGTGAGAGAATGGAGGTGTGAAGTCATAGAATGGAGGTGTGTGAAGTCAGAATGCAGATGTGTGAAGTCATAGAATGGAGGTGTGTGACGTCATAAATGTTGGTGTGTGAAGTCATAGAATGGAGATGTGAAGTCATAGAATGGAGGTGTGAAGTCATAGAATTGAGGTGTGTGAAGTCACAGAAGGCATGTTTGTGAAGTCACAGAATAGAGTTGTGTGAAGTCACAATGGAGGTGTGTGAATTCATAGAATAGAGATGTGTGAAGTCATAGAATGGAGGTGTGTGAAGTCATAGAATGGAGGTGTGTGAAATCACAAAATGGAGGTGTGTGTAGTCACAGAGTGGAGGTGTGTAAAGTCACAGAGTGGAGGTGTGTGAATTCTCAGAATGGAGGTGTGGGAATTCACAGAATGGAGGTGTGTGAAGTCAAAGAATGGAGGTGTGTGAATTCATAGAATGGAGGTGTGTGAAGTCAAAGAATGGAGGTGTGTGAAGTCATAGAATGGAGGTGTGTGAAGTCATAGAATGGAGGAGAGTGAGGTCAGATTGGAGGTGTGTGAAGTCACAGAATGGAAGTGTGTCAACTCAGAAAGGAGGTGTGGGAAGTCATAGAATGGAGGTGTGTGAAGTCATAGAATGGAGGTGTGTGAAATCATAGAATGGAGGTGTGTGAAGTCACAAAAATGAGGTCTTTGAAGTCAAAATGGAAGTGTGTGGAGTCAGAATGGAGGTGTGTGAAGTCATAGAATGGAGGTGTGTGAAGTCACAGAATGGAGGTGTGTGAACTCATAGAATGGAGGAGTGTGAAGTCATAGAATGGAGGTGTGTGAAGTCACAGATGGAGGTGTGTGAAGTCATAGAATGGAGGTGTGTGAAGTCACAGAATGGAGGTGTGTGAACCCAGAATGGAGGTGTGTGAATTCACAGAAGGGAGGTTTGTGAAGTCATAGAATGGATGTTTCTGAAGTAAGAATGAAGGTGTGTGAAGTCACAGAATGGAGGTGTGTGAAGTCACAAAATGGAGGTGTGTGAAGTCAAAATGGAGGTGTGTGAAGTCAAAGAATAGACGTGAGTGAAGTCACAATTGTGGTGTGTGAAGTCACAAATGCAGGTGTGTGAAGTCACAGAATGGAGGTGTGTGAAGTCAAGATGGTGGTGTGTGAGGTCAAAGAATGGATGTGTGTGAAGTCATAGAATGGAGGTGTATGAAGTCATGGAATGGAGGTTTGTGACGTCCAACATTGGAAGCGTGTGAAATTACAGAATGGATGTGTGTGAAGTCATAGAATGGAGGTGTGTGAAGTCATAAAATGGAGGTGTGACAAGTCACAGAAGGGAGGTGTGTGAAGTCACAGAACGGCGATGTGTGAAGTCACAATGGAGGTGTGTGAAGTCATAGAATGGAGGTGTGTGAAGTCAAAGAATGGAGGTGTGTGAAGTCATAGAATGGAGGTGTGTGAAATCACAGAATGGAGGTGTGAGAAGTCACAGAAGGGAGGTATGTAAAGTGACAGAGTTGAGGTGTGTGAAATCAAAGAATGGAGGTGTTTGAAGTCATAGAATGGAGGTGTGTGAAGTCATAGAATGGAGGTGTGTGAAGTCAGAATGGAGCTGTGTGAACTCATAGAATGGAGGTGTGTGAAGTCACAATGGAGATATGTGAAGTCATAGAATGGTGGTTTTTGATGTCACAGAATGGAGGTGTGTGAAGTCATAGAATGGAGGTGTGTGAAGTCAGATTGGAGGTATGTGAAGTCACAGAATGGAGGTGTGTCAACTCAGAAATGAGGTATGTGAATTCATAGAATGGAGGTGTGTGAAGTCACAGAATTGAGGTGTGTGAAGTCAGAATGGAGATGTGTGAATTCAGAATGGAGGTGTGTGAAGTCAGAGAATGGAGGTGTGTGAAGTCACAGAATGGAGGTGTGTGTGAAGTCACAATGTAGGTGTGTGAAGTCATAGAATGGAGGTGTGTGAAGTCATAGAATGGAGGTGTGCAAAGTCACAAAATGGAGGTGTGTGAAGTCATATATTGGAGGTGTGTGAAGTCACAGAATGGAGGTGTGTGAACTCAGAATGGAGGTGTGTGAAGTCACAGAATGGAGGTGTGTGAAGTCACAGAATGGAGGTGTGTGAACTCAAAATGGAGGTGAGTGAAGTCACAGAATGGAGGTGTGTGAAGTCATAGAATGGAAGTGTGTGAAGTCATAGAATGTAGGTGTGTGATGTCAGAATGGAGGTGTGTGAAATCGTAGAATGAGGTGTGTAAAGTCAAAGAATCGAGTTGTGTGAAGTCATAGAATGGAGGTGTGTGAAATCATAGAATGGAGGTGTGTGAAGTCACAGATTTGAGGTGTGTGAAGTCAGAATGGAGGTGTGTGAAGTCAGAATGGAGGTGTGTGAAGTCAGAGAATGGAGGTATGTGAAGTCACAATGCAGGTGTGTGAACTCATAGAATGGAGGTGTGTGAAGTCACAATGTATGTTTCTGAAGTCATAGAATGGAGGTGTGTGAAGTCATAGAATGGAGGTGTGTGAAGTCACAGAATGGAGGTGTGTGATGTCATAGAATGGAGGTGTGTGAAGTCACAGAATGGAGGTTTGTAAAGGCATAGAATTGAGGTGTGTGAAGTCATAGAATGGAGGTGTGTGAAGTCATAGAATGGAGGTGTGTGAAGTCATAGAATGGGGGTGTGTGAAGTCACAGAATGGAGGTGTGTGAAGTCACACTATGGAGGCGTGTGAACTCAGATTTGAGGTGTGTGAGGTCACAGAATGGAGGTGTGTGAAGTCATATAACGAGGTGTGTGAAGTCATAGAATGGAGGTGTGTGAAGACACAGAATGGAGGTGTGTAAACTCAGAGTGCAGGTGTGTGAAGTCCCAGAATGGAGGTGTGTGAAGTCATAGAATGGAAGTGTGTGAAGTCATAGAATGGAGGTGTGTGAAGTCAGAATGGAGGTGTGTGAAGTCACAAATGGAGGTGTGTTAACTCAGAATGGAGGTGTGTGAAGTCACAGAATGGAGGTGTGTGAAGTCAAAATTGTGATGTGTGAAGTCACAAATGGAGGTGTGTGAAGTCACAGAGTGGAGGTGTGTGAAATCAAAATGGAATTTTGTGAAGTCAAAGAAAGGAGTTGTGTGAGGTCATAGAATGGATGTGTATGAAGTCATGGAATGGAGGTTTCTGAAGTCAAACATTGGAAGTGTGTGAAGTTACAGAATGGAGGTGTGTGAAGTCATAGAAGGGAGATGTGTGAAGTCATAGATTGGATGTGTTTGAAGACAGAATGGAGATGTGTGAAGTGAGAGAATGGAGGTGTGAAGTCATAGAATGGAGGTGTGTGAAGTCAGAATGCAGATGTGTGAAGTCATAGAATGGAGGTGTGTGAAGTCATACAATGGAGGTGTGTCTAGTCACAGAATAGAAGTGTGTGAAGTCATAGAATGGAGGTGTGTGAAGTCATAGAATGGAGGTGTGTGAATTCACAGGATGGAGGTGTGTGAAGACACAGAATGGAGGTGTGTAAAGTCACAGAGTGGAGGTGTGTGAAGTCATAGAATGGAGGTGTTTGAAGTCATACAATGGAGGTGTGTCTAGTCACAGAATAGAAGTGTGTGAAGTCATAGAATGGAGGTGTGTGAAGTCATAGAATGGAGGTGTGTGAAGTCATAGAATGGAGGTGTGTGAATTCACAGGATGGAGGTGTGTGAAGACACAGAATGGAGGTGTGTAAAGTCACAGAGTGGAGGTGTGTGAAGTCACAGAATGAAGGTGTGTGAAGTCAGAGAATGGAGGTGTGTGAAGTCACAGAATGGAGGTGTGTAAAGTCACAGAGTGGAGGTGTGTGAAGTCACAGAATGAAGGTGTGTGAAGTCAGAGAATGAAGGTGTGTGAAGTCATTGAATGGAGGTGTGTGAAGTCAAAATTGAGGTGTGTGAACTCATAAAATGGAGGTATGTGAGCTCATAGAATGGAGGTGTGTGATGTCATGGAATGGAGGTGTGTGAAGTCAAAGAATGGAGTTGTGTGTAGTCAAACAATGGAGGTGTGTGAAGTCACAGAATGGAGGTGTGTGAATTCACAGAATGGAAGTGTGTGAAGTCAAAATGGAGGTGTGTGAAGTCAAAGAATGGAGGTGTGTGAAGTCAAAATGGACGTGTGTGAAGTCAACGAATGGAGGTGTGTGAAGTCCAAGAATGGAGGTGTGTCAAGTCAGAGAAGGGAGGTGTGTGAAGTCACAGAACGGAGATGTGTGAAGTCACAATGGAGGTGTGAGAGGTCATAGAATGGAGGTGTGTGAAGTCAAAGAATGGAGGTTTGTGATGTCAAACATTGGAAGTGTGTGAAATTACAGAATGGAGGTGTGTGAAGTCATAGAATGGAGGTGTATGAAGTCGTAGAATGGAGGTGTGTCAACTCAGAAATGAGGTATGTGAATTCATAGAATGGAGGTGTGTGAAGTCACAGAATTGAGGTGTGTGAAGTCAGAATGGAGATGTGTGAATTCAGAATGGAGGTGTGTGAAGTCAGAGAATGGAGTTGTATGAAGTCACAATGCAGGTGTGTGAAGTCATAGAATGGAGGTGTGTGAAGTCATAGAATGGAGGTGTGTGAAGTCACAGAATGGAGGTGTGTGAAGTCATATATTGGAGGTGTGTGAAGTCACAGAATGGAGGTGTGTGTGAAGTCACAATGTAGGTGTGTGAAGTCATAGAATGGAGGTGTGTGAAGTCATAGAATGGAGGTGTGCAAAGTCACAAAATGGAGGTGTGTGAAGTCATATATTGGAGGTGTGTGAAGTCACAGAATGGAGGAGTGTGAACTCAGAATGGAGGTGTGTGAAGTCACAGGATGGAGGTGTGTGAAGTCAAAATTGTGATGTGTGAAGTCACAAATGGAGGTGTGTGAAGTCACAGAGTGGAGGTGTGTGAAATCAAAATGGAATTTTGTGAAGTCAAACAAAGGAGTTGTGTGAGGTCATAGAATGGATGTGTATGAAGTCATGGAATGGAGGTTTCTGAAGTCAAACATTGGAAGTGTGTGAAGTTACAGAATGGAGGTGTGTGAAGTCATAGAAGGGAGATGTGTGAAGTCATAGATTGAATGTGTGTGAAGACAGAATGGAGATGTGTGAAGTGAGAGAATGGAGGTGTGAAGTCATAGAATGGAGGTGTGTGAAGTCAGAATGCAGATGTGTGAAGTCATAGAATGGAGGTGTGTGACGTCATAAATGTTGGTGTGTGAAGTCATAGAATGGAGATGTGAAGTCATAGAATGGAGGTGTGAAGTCATAGAATTGAGGTGTGTGAAGTCACAGAAGGCATGTTTGTGAAGTCACAGAATAGAGTTGTGTGAAGTCACAATGGAGGTGTGTGAATTCATAGAATAGAGATGTGTGAAGTCATAGAATGGAGGTGTGTGAAGTCATAGAATGGAGGTGTGTGAAATCACAAAATGGAGGTGTGTGTAGTCACAGAGTGGAGGTGTGTAAAGTCACAGAGTGGAGGTGTGTGAATTCTCAGAATGGAGGTGTGGGAAGTCACAGAATGGAGGTGTGTGAAGTCAAAGAATGGAGGTGTGTGAATTCATAGAATGGAGGTGTGTGAAGTCAAAGAATGGAGGTGTGTGAAGTCATAGAATGGAGGTGTGTGAAGTCATAGAATGGAGGAGAGTGAGGTCAGATTGGAGGTGTGTGAAGTCACAGAATGGAAGTGTGTCAACTCAGAAAGGAGGTGTGGGAAGTCATAGAATGGAGGTGTGTGAAGTCATAGAATGGAGGTGTGTGAAATCATAGAATGGAGGTGTGTGAAGTCACAAAAATGAGGTCTTTGAAGTCAAAATGGAAGTGTGTGGAGTCAGAATGGAGGTGTGTGAAGTCATAGAATGGAGGTGTGTGAAGTCACAGAATGGAGGTGTGTGAACTCATAGAATGGAGGAGTGTGAAGTCATAGAATGGAGGTGTGTGAAGTCACAGATGGAGGTGTGTGAAGTCATAGAATGGAGGTGTGTGAAGTCACAGAATGGAGGTGTGTGAACCCAGAATGGAGGTGTGTGAATTCACAGAAGGGAGGTTTGTGAAGTCATAGAATGGATGTTTCTGAAGTAAGAATGAAGGTGTGTGAAGTCACAGAATGGAGGTGTGTGAAGTCACAAAATGGAGGTGTGTGAAGTCAAAATGGAGGTGTGTGAAGTCAAAGAATAGACGTGAGTGAAGTCACAATTGTGGTGTGTGAAGTCACAAATGCAGGTGTGTGAAGTCACAGAATGGAGGTGTGTGAAGTCAAGATGGTGGTGTGTGAGGTCAAAGAATGGATGTGTGTGAAGTCATAGAATGGAGGTGTATGAAGTCATGGAATGGAGGTTTGTGACGTCCAACATTGGAAGCGTGTGAAATTACAGAATGGATGTGTGTGAAGTCATAGAATGGAGGTGTGTGAAGTCATAAAATGGAGGTGTGACAAGTCACAGAAGGGAGGTGTGTGAAGTCACAGAACGGCGATGTGTGAAGTCACAATGGAGGTGTGTGAAGTCATAGAATGGAGGTGTGTGAAGTCAAAGAATGGAGGTGTGTGAAGTCATAGAATGGAGGTGTGTGAAATCACAGAATGGAGGTGTGAGAAGTCACAGAAGGGAGGTATGTAAAGTGACAGAGTTGAGGTGTGTGAAATCAAAGAATGGAGGTGTTTGAAGTCATAGAATGGAGGTGTGTGAAGTCATAGAATGGAGGTGTGTGAAGTCAGAATGGAGCTGTGTGAACTCATAGAATGGAGGTGTGTGAAGTCACAATGGAGATATGTGAAGTCATAGAATGGTGGTTTTTGATGTCACAGAATGGAGGTGTGTGAAGTCATAGAATTGAGGTGTGTGAAGTCAGATTGGAGGAATGTGAAGTCACAGAATGGAGGTGTGTCAACTCAGAAATGAGGTATGTGAATTCATAGAATGGAGGTGTGTGAAGTCACAGAATTGAGGTGTGTGAAGTCAGAATGGAGATGTGTGAATTCAGAATGGAGGTGTGTGAAGTCAGAGAATGGAGGTGTGTGAAGTCACAGAATGGAGGTGTGTGTGAAGTCACAATGTAGGTGTGTGAAGTCATAGAATGGAGGTGTGTGAAGTCATAGAATGGAGGTGTGCAAAGTCACAAAATGGAGGTGTGTGAAGTCATATATTGGAGGTGTGTGAAGTCACAGAATGGAGGTGTGTGAACTCAGAATGGAGGTGTGTGAAGTCACAGAATGGAGGTGTGTGAAGTCACAGAATGGAGGTGTGTGAACTCACAATGGAGGTGAGTGAAGTCGAGTGAAGTCACAGAATGGAGGTGTGTGAAGTCATAGAATGGAAGTGTGTGAAGTCATAGAATGTAGGTGTGTGATGTCAGAATGGAGGTGTGTGAAATCGCAGAATGGAGGTGTGTGAAGTCAAAGAATCGAGTTGTGTGAAGTCATAGAATGGAGGTGTGTGAAATCATAGAATGGAGGTGTGTGAAGTCACAGATTTGAGGTGTGTGAAGTCAGAATGGAGGTGTGTGAAGTCAGAATGGAGGTGTGTGAAGTCAGAGAATGGAGGTATGTGAAGTCACAATGCAGGTGTGTGAACTCATAGAATGGAGGTGTGTGAAGTCACAATGTATGTTTCTGAAGTCATAGAATGGAGGTGTGTGAAGTCATAGAATGGAGGTGTGTGAAGTCACAGAATGGAGGTGTGTGATGTCATAGAATGGAGGTGTGTGAAGTCACAGAATGGAGGTTTGTAAAGGCATAGAATTGAGGTGTGTGAAGTCATAGAATGGAGGTGTGTGAAGTCATAGAATGGAGGTGTGTGAAGTCATAGAATGGGGGTGTGTGAAGTCACAGAATGGAGGTGTGTGAAGTCACACTATGGAGGCGTGTGAACTCAGATTTGAGGTGTGTGAGGTCACAGAATGGAGGTGTGTGAAGTCATATAACGAGGTGTGTGAAGTCACAGAATGGAGGTGTGTGAAGACACAGAATGGAGTTGTGTAAACTCAGAGTGCAGGTGTGTGAAGTCCCAGAATGGAGGTGTGTGAAGTCATAGAATGGAAGTGTGTGAAGTCATAGAATGGAGGTGTGTGAAGTCAGAATGGAGGTGTGTGAAGTCACAAATGGAGGTGTGTTAACTCAGAATGGAGGTGTGTGAAGTCACAGAATGGAAGTGTGTCAACTCAGAAAGGAGGTGTGGGAAGTCATAGAATGGAGGTGTGTAAAGTCATAGAATGGAGGTGTGTGAAATCATAGAATGGAGGTGTGTGAAGTCAGATTGGAGGTATGTGAAGTCACAGAATGGAGGTGTGTCAACTCAGAAATGAGGTATGTGAATTCATAGAATGGAGGTGTGTGAAGTCACAGAATTGAGGTGTGTGAAGTCAGAATGGAGATGTGTGAATTCAGAATGGAGGTGTGTGAAGTCAGAGAATGGAGTTGTATGAAGTCACAATGCAGGTGTGTGAAGTCATAGAATGGAGGTGTGTGAAGTCATAGAATGGAGGTGTGTGAAGTCACAGAATGGAGGTGTGTGAAGTCATATATTGGAGGTGTGTGAAGTCACAGAATGGAGGTGTGTGTGAAGTCACAATGTAGGTGTGTGAAGTCATAGAATGGAGGTGTGTGAAGTCATAGAATGGAGGTGTGCAAAGTCACAAAATGGAGGTGTGTGAAGTCATATATTGGAGGTGTGTGAAGTCACAGAATGGAGGAGTGTGAACTCAGAATGGAGGTGTGTGAAGTCACAGAATGGAGGTGTGTGAAGTCACAGAATGGAGGTGTGTGAACTCAGAATGGAGGTGTGTGAAGTCACAGAATGGAGGTGTGTGAAGTCAAAATTGTGATGTGTGAAGTCACAAATGGAGGTGTGTGAAGTCACAGAGTGGAGGTGTGTGAAATCAAAATGGAATTTTGTGAAGTCAAAGAAAGGAGTTGTGTGAGGTCATAGAATGGATGTGTATGAAGTCATGGAATGGAGGTTTCTGAAGTCAAACATTGGAAGTGTGTGAAGTTACAGAATGGAGGTGTGTGAAGTCATAGAAGGGAGATGTGTGAAGTCATAGATTGGATGTGTGTGAAGACAGAATGGAGATGTGTGAAGTGAGAGAATGGAGGTGTGAAGTCATAGAATGGAGGTGTGTGAGGTCAGAATGCAGATGTGTGAAGTCATAGAATGGAGGTGTGTGACGTCATAAATGTTGGTGTGTGAAGTCATAGAATGGAGATGTTAAGTCATAGAATGGAGGTGTGAAGTCATACAATTGAGGTGTGTGAAGTCACAGAAGGCATGTTTGTGAAGTCACAGAATAGAGTTGTGTGAAGTCACAATGGAGGTGTGTGAATTCATAGAATAGAGATGTGTGAAGTCATAGAATGGACATATGTGAAGTCATAGAATGGAGGTGTGTGAAATCACAAAATTGAGGTGTGTGTAGTCACAGAGTGGAGGTGTGTAAAGTCACAGAGTGGAGGTGTGTGAATTCTCAGAATGGAGGTGTGGGAAGTCACAGAATGGAGGTGTGTGAAGTCAAAGAATGGAGGTGTGTGAATTCATAGAATGGAGGTGTGTGAAGTCAAAGAATGGAGGTGTGTGAAGTCATAGAATGGAGGTGTGTGAAGTCATAGAATGGAGGAGAGTGAGGTCAGATTGGAGGTGTGTGAAGTCACAGAATGGAAGTGTGTCAACTCAGAAAGGAGGTGTGGGAAGTCATAGAATGGAGGTGTGCGAAGTCATAGAATGGAGGTGTGTGAAATCATAGAATGGAGGTGTGTGAAGTCACAAAAATGAGGTCTTTGAAGTCAAAATGGAAGTGTGTGGAGTCAGAATGGAGGTGTGTGAAGTCATAGAATGGAGGTGTGTGAAGTCACAGAATGGAGGTGTGTGAACTCATAGAATGGAGGAGTGTGAAGTCATAGAATGGAGGTGTGTGAAGTCACAGATGGAGGTGTGTGAAGTCATAGAATGGAGGTGTGTGAAGTCACAGAATGGAGGTGTGTGAACCCAGAATGGAGGTGTGTGAATTCACAGAAGGGAGGTTTGTGAAGTCATAGAATGGATGTTTCTGAAGTAAGAATGAAGGTGTGTGAAGTCACAGAATGGAGGTGTGTGAAGTCACAAAATGGAGGTTTGTGAAGTCAAAATGGAGGTGTGTGAAGTCAAAGAATAGACGTGAGTGAAGTCACAATTGTGGTGTGTGAAGTCACAAATGCAGGTGTGTGAAGTCACAGAATGGAGGTGGGTGAAGTCAAGATGGTGGTGTGTGAGGTCAAAGAATGGATGTGTGTGAAGTCATAGAATGGAGGTGTATGAAGTCATGGAATGGAGGTTTGTGACGTCCAACATTGGAAGCGTGTGAAATTACAGAATGGATGTGTGTGAAGTCATAGAATGGAGGTGTGTGAAGTCATAAAATGGAGGTGTGACAAGTCACAGAAGGGAGGTGTGTGAAGTCACAGAACGGCGATGTGTGAAGTCACAATGGAGGTGTGTGAAGTCATAGAATGGAGGTGTGTGAAGTCAAAGAATGGAGGTGTGTGAAGTCATAGAATGGAGGTGTGTGAAATCACAGAATGGAGGTGTGAGAAGTCACAGAAGGGAGGTATGTAAAGTGACAGAGTTGAGGTGTGTGAAATCAAAGAATGGAGGTGTTTGAAGTCATAGAATGGAGGTGTGCGAAGTCATAGAATGGAGGTGTGTGAAGTCAGAATGGAGCTGTGTGAACTCATAGAATGGAGGTGTGTGAAGTCACAATGGAGATATGTGAAGTCATAGAATGGTGGTTTTTGATGTCACAGAATGGAGGTGTGTGAAGTCATAGAATGGAGGTGTGTGAAGTCAGATTGGAGGTATGTGAAGTCACAGAATGGAGGTGTGTCAACTCAGAAATGAGGTATGTGAATTCATAGAATGGAGGTGTGTGAAGTCACAGAATTGAGGTGTGTGAAGTCAGAATGGAGATGTGTGAATTCAGAATGGAGGTGTGTGAAGTCAGAGAATGGAGGTGTGTGAAGTCACAGAATGGAGGTGTGTGTGAAGTCACAATGTAGGTGTGTGAAGTCATAGAATGGAGGTGTGTGAAGTCATAGAATGGAGGTGTGCAAAGTCACAAAATGGAGGTGTGTGAAGTCATATATTGGAGGTGTGTGAAGTCACAGAATGGAGGTGTGTGAAGTCAGAATGGAGGTGTGTGAAGTCACAGAATGGAGGTGTGTGAAGTCACAGAATGGAGGTGTGTGGACTCAAAATGGAGGTGAGTGAAGTCACAGAATGGAGGTGTGTGAAGTCATAGAATGGAAGTGTGTGAAGTCATAGAATGTAGGTGTGTGATGTCAGAATGGAGGTGTGTGAAATCGTAGAATGAGGTGTGTGAAGTCAAAGAATCGAGTTGTGTGAAGTCATAGAATGGAGGTGTGTGAAATCATAGAATGGAGGTGTGTGAAGTCACAGATTTGAGGTGTGTGAAGTCAGAATGGAGGTGTGTGAAGTCAGAATGGAGGTGTGTGAAGTCAGAGAATGGAGGTATGTGAAGTCACAATGCAGGTGTGTGAACTCATAGAATGGAGGTGTGTGAAGTCACAATGTAGGTTTCTGAAGTCATAGAATGGAGGTGTGTGAAGTCATAGAATGGAGGTGTGTGAAGTCACAGAATGGAGGTGTGTGAAGTCATAGAATGGAGGTGTGTGAAGTCACAGAATGGAGGTTTGTAAAGGCATAGAATTGAGGTGTGTGAAGTCATAGAATGGAGGTGTGTGAAGTCATAGAATGGAGGTGTGTGAAGTCATAGAATGGGGGTGTGTGAAGTCACAGAATGGAGGTGTGTGAAGTCACACTATGGAGGCGTGTGAACTCAGATTTGAGGTGTGTGAGGTCACAGAATGGAGGTGTGTGAAGTCATATAACGAGGTGTGTGAAGTCATAGAATGGAGGTGTGTGAAGACACAGAATGGAGGTGTGTAAACTCAGAGTGCAGGTGTGTGAAGTCCCAGAATGGAGGTGTGTGAAGTCCCAGAATGGAGGTGTGTGAAGTCATAGAATGGAAGTGTGTGAAGTCATAGAATGGAGGTGTGTGAAGTCACAGAATGGAGGTGTGTGAAGTCATATATTGGAGGTGTGTGAAGTCACAGAATGGAGGTGTGTGTGAAGTCACAATGTAGGTGTGTGAAGTCATAGAATGGAGGTGTGTGAAGTCATAGAATGGAGGTGTGCAAAGTCACAAAATGGAGGTGTGTGAAGTCATATATTGGAGGTGTGTGAAGTCACAGAATGGAGGAGTGTGAACTCAGAATGGAGGTGTGTGAAGTCACAGAATGGAGGTGTGTGAAGTCACAGAATGGAGGTGTGTGAACTCAGAATGGAGGTGTGTGAAGTCACAGAATGGAGGTGTGTGAAGTCAAAATTGTGATGTGTGAAGTCACAAATGGAGGTGTGTGAAGTCACAGAGTGGAGGTGTGTGAAATCAAAATGGAATTTTGTGAAGTCAAAGAAAGGAGTTGTGTGAGGTCATAGAATGGATGTGTATGAAGTCATGGAATGGAGGTTTCTGAAGTCAAACATTGGAAGTGTGTGAAGTTACAGAATGGAGGTGTGTGAAGTCATAGAAGGGAGATGTGTGAAGTCATAGATTGGATGTGTGTGAAGACAGAATGGAGATGTGTGAAGTGAGAGAATGGAGGTGTGAAGTCATAGAATGGAGGTGTGTGAAGTCAGAATGCAGATGTGTGAAGTCATAGAATGGAGGTGTGTGACGTCATAAATGTTGGTGTGTGAAGTCATAGAATGGAGATGTTAAGTCATAGAATGGAGGTGTGAAGTCATACAATTGAGGTGTGTGAAGTCACAGAAGGCATGTTTGTGAAGTCACAGAATAGAGTTGTGTGAAGTCACAATGGAGGTGTGTGAATTCATAGAATAGAGATGTGTGAAGTCATAGAATGGAGATATGTGAAGTCATAGAATGGAGGTGTGTGAAATCACAAAATTGAGGTGTGTGTAGTCACAGAGTGGAGGTGTGTAAAGTCACAGAGTGGAGGTGTGTGAATTCTCAGAATGGAGGTGTGGGAAGTCACAGAATGGAGGTGTGTGAAGTCAAAGAATGGAGGTGTGTGAATTCATAGAATGGAGGTGTGTGAAGTCAAAGAATGGAGGTGTGTGAAGTCATAGAATGGAGGTGTGTGAAGTCATAGAATGGAGGAGAGTGAGGTCAGATTGGAGGTGTGTGAAGTCACAGAATGGAAGTGTGTCAACTCAGAAAGGAGGTGTGGGAAGTCATAGAATGGAGGTGTGCGAAGTCATAGAATGGAGGTGTGTGAAATCATAGAATGGAGGTGTGTGAAGTCACAAAAATGAGGTCTTTGAAGTCAAAATGGAAGTGTGTGGAGTCAGAATGGAGGTGTGTGAAGTCATAGAATGGAGGTGTGTGAAGTCACAGAATGGAGGTGTGTGAACTCATAGAATGGAGGAGTGTGAAGTCATAGAATGGAGGTGTGTGAAGTCACAGATGGAGGTGTGTGAAGTCATAGAATGGAGGTGTGTGAAGTCACAGAATGGAGGTGTGTGAACCCAGAATGGAGGTGTGTGAATTCACAGAAGGGAGGTTTGTGAAGTCATAGAATGGATGTTTCTGAAGTAAGAATGAAGGTGTGTGAAGTCACAGAATGGAGGTGTGTGAAGTCACAAAATGGAGGTGTGTGAAGTCAAAATGGAAGTGTGTGAAGTCAAAGAATAGACGTGAGTGAAGTCACAATTGTGGTGTGTGAAGTCACAAATGCAGGTGTGTGAAGTCACAGAATGGAGGTGTGTGAAGTCAAGATGATGGTGTGTGAGGTCAAAGAATGGATGTGTGTGAAGTCATAGAATGGAGGTGTATGAAGTCATGGAATGGAGGTTTGTGACGTCCAACATTGGAAGCGTGTGAAATTACAGAATGGATGTGTGTGAAGTCATAGAATGGAGGTGTGTGAAGTCATAAAATGGAGGTGTGACAAGTCACAGAAGGGAGGTGTGTGAAGTCACAGAACGGCGATGTGTGAAGTCACAATGGAGGTGTGTGAAGTCATAGAATGGAGGTGTGTGAAGTCAAAGAATGGAGGTGTGTGAAGTCATAGAATGGAGGTGTGTGAAATCACAGAATGGAGGTGTGAGAAGTCACAGAAGGGAGGTATGTAAAGTGACAGAGTTGAGGTGTGTGAAATCAAAGAATGGAGGTGTTTGAAGTCATAGAATGGAGGTGTGCGAAGTCATAGAATGGAGGTGTGTGAAGTCAGAATGGAGCTGTGTGAACTCATAGAATGGAGGTGTGTGAAGTCACAATGGAGATATGTGAAGTCATAGAATGGTGGTTTTTGATGTCACAGAATGGAGGTGTGTGAAGTCATAGAATGGAGGTGTGTGAAGTCAGATTGGAGGTATGTGAAGTCACAGAATGGAGGTGTGTCAACTCAGAAATGAGGTATGTGAATTCATAGAATGGAGGTGTGTGAAGTCACAGAATTGAGGTGTGTGAAGTCAGAATGGAGATGTGTGAATTCAGAATGGAGGTGTGTGAAGTCAGAGAATGGAGGTGTGTGAAGTCACAGAATGGAGGTGTGTGTGAAGTCACAATGTAGGTGTGTGAAGTCATAGAATGGAGGTGTGTGAAGTCATAGAATGGAGGTGTGCAAAGTCACAAAATGGAGGTGTGTGAAGTCATATATTGGAGGTGTGTGAAGTCACAGAATGGAGGTGTGTGAAGTCAGAATGGAGGTGTGTGAAGTCACAGAATGGAGGTGTGTGAAGTCACAGAATGGAGGTGTGTGGACTCAAAATGGAGGTGAGTGAAGTCACAGAATGGAGGTGTGTGAAGTCATAGAATGGAAGTGTGTGAAGTCATAGAATGTAGGTGTGTGATGTCAGAATGGAGGTGTGTGAAATCGTAGAATGAGGTGTGTGAAGTCAAAGAATCGAGTTGTGTGAAGTCATAGAATGGAGGTGTGTGAAATCATAGAATGGAGGTGTGTGAAGTCACAGATTTGAGGTGTGTGAAGTCAGAATGGAGGTGTGTGAAGTCAGAATGGAGGTGTGTGAAGTCAGAGAATGGAGGTATGTGAAGTCACAATGCAGGTGTGTGAACTCATAGAATGGAGGTGTGTGAAGTCACAATGTAGGTTTCTGAAGTCATAGAATGGAGGTGTGTGAAGTCATAGAATGGAGGTGTGTGAAGTCACAGAATGGAGGTGTGTGATGTCATAGAATGGAGGTGTGTGAAGTCACAGAATGGAGGTTTGTAAAGGCATAGAATTGAGGTGTGTGAAGTCATAGAATGGAGGTGTGTGAAGTCATAGAATGGAGGTGTGTGAAGTCATAGAATGGGGGTGTGTGAAGTCACAGAATGGAGGTGTGTGAAGTCACACTATGGAGGCGTGTGAACTCAGATTTGAGGTGTGTGAGGTCACAGAATGGAGGTGTGTGAAGTCATATAACGAGGTGTGTGAAGTCATAGAATGGAGGTGTGTGAAGACACAGAATGGAGGTGTGTAAACTCAGAGTGCAGGTGTGTGAAGTCCCAGAATGGAGGTGTGTGAAGTCATAGAATGGAAGTGTGTGAAGTCATAGAATGGAGGTGTGTGAAGTCAGAATGGAGGTGTGTGAAGTCACAAATGGAGGTGTGTTAACTCAGAATGGAGGTGTGTGAAGTCACAGAATGGAGGTGTGTGAAGTCAAAATTGTGATGTGTGAAGTCACAAATGGAGGTGTGTGAAGTCACAGAGTGGAGGTGTGTGAAATCAAAATGGAATTTTGTGAAGTCAAAGAAAGGAGTTGTGTGAGGTCATAGAATGGATGTGTATGAAGTTATGGAATGGAGGTTTCTGAAGTCAAACATTGGAAGTGTGTGAAGTTACAGAATGGAGGTGTGTGAAGTCATAGAAGGGAGATGTGTGAAGTCATAGATTGGATGTGTTTGAAGACAGAATGGAGATGTGTGAAGTGAGAGAATGGAGGTGTGAAGTCATAGAATGGAGGTGTGTGAAGTCAGAATGCAGATGTGTGAAGTCATAGAATGGAGGTGTGTGAAGTCATACAATGGAGGTGTGTCTAGTCACAGAATAGAAGTGTGTGAAGTCATAGAATGGAGGTGTGTGAAGTCATAGAATGGAGGTGTGTGAATTCACAGGATGGAGGTGTGTGAAGACACAGAATGGAGGTGTGTAAAGTCACAGAGTGGAGGTGTGTGAAGTCATAGAATGGAGGTGTTTGAAGTCATACAATGGAGGTGTGTCTAGTCACAGAATAGAAGTGTGTGAAGTCATAGAATGGAGGTGTGTGAAGTCATAGAATGGAGGTGTGTGAAGTCATAGAATGGAGGTGTGTGAATTCACAGGATGGAGGTGTGTGAAGACACAGAGTGGAGGTGTGTGAAATCAAAATGGAATTTTGTGAAGTCAAAGAAAGGAGTTGTGTGAGGTCATAGAATGGATGTGTATGAAGTTATGGAATGGAGGTTTCTGAAGTCAAACATTGGAAGTGTGTGAAGTTACAGAATGGAGGTGTGTGAAGTCATAGAAGGGAGATGTGTGAAGTCATAGATTGGATGTGTTTGAAGACAGAATGGAGATGTGTGAAGTGAGAGAATGGAGGTGTGAAGTCATAGAATGGAGGTGTGTGAAGTCAGAATGCAGATGTGTGAAGTCATAGAATGGAGGTGTGTGAAGTCATACAATGGAGGTGTGTCTAGTCACAGAATAGAAGTGTGTGAAGTCATAGAATGGAGGTGTGTGAAGTCATAGAATGGAGGTGTGTGAATTCACAGGATGGAGGTGTGTGAAGACACAGAATGGAGGTGTGTAAAGTCACAGAGTGGAGGTGTGTGAAGTCATAGAATGGAGGTGTTTGAAGTCATACAATGGAGGTGTGTCTAGTCACAGAATAGAAGTGTGTGAAGTCATAGAATGGAGGTGTGTGAAGTCATAGAATGGAGGTGTGTGAAGACACAGAATGGAGGTGTGTAAACTCAGAGTGCAGGTGTGTGAAGTCCCAGAATGGAGGTGTGTGAAGTCATAGAATGGAAGTGTGTGAAGTCATAGAATGGAGGTGTGTGAAGTCAGAATGGAGGTGTGTGAAGTCACAAATGGAGGTGTGTTAACTCAGAATGGAGGTGTGTGAAGTCACAGAATGGAGGTGTGTGAAGTCAAAATTGTGATGTGTGAAGTCACAAATGGAGGTGTGTGAAGTCACAGAGTGGAGGTGTGTGAAATCAAAATGGAATTTTGTGAAGTCAAAGAAAGGAGTTGTGTGAGGTCATAGAATGGATGTGTATGAAGTTATGGAATGGAGGTTTCTGAAGTCAAACATTGGAAGTGTGTGAAGTTACAGAATGGAGGTGTGTGAAGTCATAGAAGGGAGATGTGTGAAGTCATAGATTGGATGTGTTTGAAGACAGAATGGAGATGTGTGAAGTGAGAGAATGGAGGTGTGAAGTCATAGAATGGAGGTGTGTGAAGTCAGAATGCAGATGTGTGAAGTCATAGAATGGAGGTGTGTGAAGTCATACAATGGAGGTGTGTCTAGTCACAGAATAGAAGTGTGTGAAGTCATAGAATGGAGGTGTGTGAAGTCATAGAATGGAGGTGTGTGAATTCACAGGATGGAGGTGTGTGAAGACACAGAATGGAGGTGTGTAAAGTCACAGAGTGGAGGTGTGTGAAGTCATAGAATGGAGGTGTTTGAAGTCATACAATGGAGGTGTGTCTAGTCACAGAATAGAAGTGTGTGAAGTCATAGAATGGAGGTGTGTGAAGTCATAGAATGGAGGTGTGTGAAGTCATAGAATGGAGGTGTGTGAATTCACAGGATGGAGGTGTGTGAAGACACAGAATGGAGGTGTGTAAAGTCACAGAGTGGAGGTGTGTGAAGTCACAGAATGAAGGTGTGTGAAGTCAGAGAATGGAGGTGTGTGAAGTCACAGAATGGAGGTGTGTGAAGTCATAGAATGGATGTTTCTGAAGTATGAATGAAGGTGTGTGAAGTCATTGAATGGAGGTGTGTGAAGTCAAAATTGAGGTGTGTGAACTCATAAAATGGAGATATGTGAGCTCATAGAATGGAGGTGTGTGATGTCATGGAATGGAGGTGTGTGAAGTCAAAGAATGGAGTTGTGTGTAGTCAAACAATGGAGGTGTGTGAAGTCACAGAATGGAGGTGTGTGAATTCACAGAATGGAAGTGTGTGAAGTCAAAATGGAGGTGTGTGAAGTCAAAGAATGGAGGTGTGTGAAGTCAAAATGGACGTGTGTGAAGTCAACGAATGGAGGTGTGTGAAGTCAAAGAATGGAGGTGTGTCAAGTCAGAGAAGGGAGGTGTGTGAAGTCACAGAACGGAGATGTGTGAAGTCACAATGGAGGTGTGAGAGGTCATAGAATGGAGGTGTGTGAAGTCAAAGAATGGAGGTTTGTGATGTCAAACATTGGAAGTGTGTGAAATTACAGAATGGAGGTGTGTGAAGTCATAGAATGGAGGTGTATGAAGTCGTAGAATGGAGGTGTGTCAAGTCACAGAAGGGAGGTGTGTGAAGTCACAGAACGGAGATTTGTGAAGTCACAATGGAGGTGTGTGAAGTCACAGAATGGAGGTGTGTGAAGTCACAGAATGGAGGTGTGTGAAGTCATAGAATGGAGGTGTGTGAAATCACAGAATGGAGGTGTGAGAAGTCACAGAATGGAGTTGTGTAAAGTGACAGAGTTGAGGTGTGTGAAGTCACAGAATGGAGGTGTTTGAAGTCACAGAATGGAGGTGTGTGAAGTCACAGAATGGAGGTATATGAAGTCAGAATAGAGGTATGCGAATTCGTAGAATGGAGATGTGTTAAGTCAGAATGGAGCTGTGGGAATTCATAGAATGGAGGTGTGTGAAGTTAGATTGGAGGTGTGTGAACTCGTAGAATGGAGGTATGTGAAGTCACAATGGAGGTGTGTGAAGTCATAGAATTGTGGTTTTTGAAATCACAGAATGGAGGTGTGTGGAGTCATAGAATGGAGGTGTGTGAAGTCAGATTGGAGGTGTGTGAAGTCAATGAATGGAGGTGTGTGAACTCAGAAAGGAGGTATGTGAAGTCATAGAATGGAGGTGTGTGAAGTCAAAGAATGGAGGTGTGGGAAATCATAGAATGGAGGTGTGTGAAGTCACAGAATTGAGGTGTGTGAAGTCAGAATGGATGTGTGTGAATTCAGAATGGAGGTGTGTGAAGTCATAGAACGGAGGTGTGTGAAGTCACAATGCAGGTGTGTGAACTGATAGAACGTAGGTGTTTGAAGTCACAATGTAAGTGTGTGAAGTCATAGAGTGGAGGTGTGTGAAGTCATAGAAGGGAGGTGTGTGAAGTCACAAAATGGAGGTGTGTGAAGTCAAAATGGAGGTGTGTGAAGTCAAAGAATGGACGTGTGTGAAGTCACAATTGTGGTGTGTGAAGTCACAAATGCAGGTGTGTGAAGTCACAGAATGGAGGTGTGTGAAGTCAAGATGGTGGTGTGTGAGGTCAAAGAATGGATGTGTGTGAAGTCATAGAATGGAGGTGTATGAAGTCATGGAATGGAGGTTTGTGACGTCCAACATTGGAAGCGTGTGAAATTACACAATGGAGGTGTGTGAAGTCATAGAATGGAGGTGTGTGAAGTCATAAGATGGAGGTGTGACAAGTCACAGAAGGGAGGTGTGTGAAGTCACAGAACGGCGATGTGTGAAGTCACAATGGAGGTGTGTGAAGTCATAGAATGGAGGTGTGTGAAGTCATAGAATGGAGGTGTGTGAAATCACAGAATGGAGGTGTGAGAAGTCACAGAAGGGAGGTGTGTAAAGTGACAGAGTTGAGGTGTGTGAAGTCACAGAATGGAGGTGTTTGAACTCATAGAATGGAGGTGTGTGAAGTCATAGAATGGAGGTGTGTGAAGTCAGAATGGAGCTGTGTGAACTCATAGAATGGAGGTGTGTGAAGTCACAATGGAGATGTGTGAAGTCATAGAATGGTGGTTTTTGATGTCACAGAATGGTGGTGTATGAAGTCATAGAATGGAGGTGTGTGAAGTCAGATTGGAGGTATGTGAAGTCACAGAATGGAGGTGTGTCAACTCAGAAATGAGGTATGTGAATTCATAGAATGGAGGTGTGTGAAGTCACAGAATTGAGGTGTGTGAAGTCAGAATGGAGATGTGTGAATTCAGAAAGAAGGTGTGTGAAGTCAGAGAATGGAGGTGTGTGAAGTCACAATGCAGGTGTGTGAAGTTATAGAATGGAGGTGTGTGAAGTCATAGAATGGAGGTGTGTGAAGTCACAAAATGGAGGTGTGTGAAGTCATATATTGGAGGTGTGTGAAGTCACAGAATGGAGGTGTGTGTGAAGTCACAATGTAGGTGTGTGAAGTCATAGAATGGAGGTGTGTGAAGTCATAGAATGGAGGTGTGCAAAGTCACAAAATGGAGGTGTGTGAAGTCATATATTGGAGGTGTGTGAAGTCACAGAATGGAGGTGTGTGAACTCAGAATGGAGGTGTGTGAAGTCACAGAATGGAGGTGTGTGAAATCATAGAATGGAGATGTGTGAAGTCACAGAATGGAGGTGTGTGAAATCGTAGAATGGAGGTGTGTGAAGTCAGAGAATCAAGGTGTGTGAAGTCACAGAATGGAGGTGTGTGAAGTCATAGAATGTAGGTGTGTGATGTCAGAATGGAGGTGTGTTAAGTCACAGAATGGAGCTGTGTGACGTCATAAATGTTGGTGTGTGAAGTCATAGAATGGAGATGTGAAGTCATAGAATGGAGGTGTGAAGTCATAGAATGGAGGTGTGTGAAGTCACAGAAGGCATGTGTGTGAAGTCACAGAATAGAGTTGTGTGAAGTCACAATGGAGGTGTGTGAATTCATAAAATGTAGATGTGTGAAGTCATAGAATGGAGGTGTGTGAAGTCATAGAATGGAGGTGTGTGAAATCACAAAATGGCGGTGTGTGTAGTCACAGAGTGGAGGTGTGTTTAGTCACAGAGTGGAGGTGTTTGAATTCTCAGAATGTAGGTGTGTGAAGTCAAAGAATGGAGGTGTGTGAAGTCATAGAATGGAGGTGTGTGAAGTCATAGAATGGAGGTGTGTGAGGTCAGATTGGAGGTGTGTGTAGTCACAGAATGGAAGTGTGTCAACTCAGAAAGGAGGAGTGGGAAGTCATAGAATGGAGGTGTGTGAAGTCATAGAATGGAGGTGTGTGAAATCATAGAATGGAGGTGTGTGAAGTCACAGAAATGAGGTCTTTGAAGTCAAAATGGAAGTGTGTGAAGTCAGAATGGAGGTGTGTGAAGTCATAGAATGGAGGTGTGTGAAGTCACAGAATGGAGGTGTGTGAACTCATAGAGTGGAGAAATGTGGAGTCATAGAATGGAGGTGTGTGAAGTCACAGATGGAGGTGTGTGAAGTCATAGAATGGAGGTGTGTGAAGTCAAAATGGATGTGTGTGAAGTCAAACAATGTAGGTGTGTGAAGTCACAGAATGGAGGTGTGTGAATTCACAGAATGGAAGTGTGTGAAGTCAAAATGGAGGTGTGTGAAGTCAAAGAATGGACGTGTGTGAAGTCAAAATTGTGGTGTGTGAAGTCACAAATGCAGGTGTGTGAAGTCACAGAATGGAGGTGTGTGAAGTCAAAATGGAGGTGTGTGAGGTCAAAGAATGGATGTGTGTGAAGTCATAGAATGGAGGTGTATGAAGTCATGGAATGGAGGTTGTGAAGTCATAGATTGAAGGTGTGTGGAAGTCATAGTATGCAGGTGTGTGAAATCACAGAAAGGAGGTGTGTGAATTCACAGAATGGACTTGTATGAAGTCACAATGCAGTTGTGTGAAGTCATAGAATGGAGGTGTGTGAAATCAAAGAATGGAGGTTTGTGAAGTCATAGAATGGATTGTGTGTGAAATCAGAGAATGGAGGTGTGTGAAGTCACAGAATGGAGGTGTGTAAAGTCACAGAGTGGAGGTGTGTGAAGTCACAGAATGGAGGTATGTGAAGTCACAGAATGCAGTTGTGTGAAGTCAGAATAGAGGTGTGCGAAGTCATAGAATGGAGGTGTGTGAAGTCAGAATGGAGCTGTGTGAAGTCATAGAATGGAAGTGTGTGAAGTCAGAATGGAAGTGTGTGAACTCATAGAATGGAGGTGTATATAGTCACAATGGAGGTGTGTGAAGTCACAGAATGGATGTGTGTGAACTCAGAAAGGAGGTGTGTGAAGTCATAGAATGGAGGTCTGTAAAGTCATAGAATGGAGGTGTGTGAAATCATAGAATGGTGGTGTGTGAAGTCACAGAATTGAGGTGTGTGAAGTCAGAATGGAGGTGTGTGAAGTCAGAATGGAGGTGTGTGAAGTCAGAGAATGGAGGTGGGTGAAGTCACAATGCAGGTGTGTGAACTCACAGAATGGAGGTGTGTAAAGTCACAGAGTGGAGGTGTGTGAAGTCATAGAATGGAGGTGTTTGAAGTCATACAATGGAGGTGTGTCTAGTCACAGAATAGAAGTGTGTGAAGTCATAGAATGGAGGTGTGTGAAGTCATAGAATGGAGGTGTGTGAAGTCATAGAATGGAGGTGTGTGAAGTCAAGATGGTGGTGTGTGTGGTCAAAGAATGGATGTGTGTGAAGTCATAGAATGGAGGTGTTTGAAGTCATGGAATGGAGGTTTGTGACGTCCAACATTGGAAGCGTGTGAAATTACAGAATGGAGGTGTGTGAAGTCATAGAATGGAGGTGTGTGAAGTCATAAAATGGAGGTGTGACAAGTCACAGAATGGAGGTGTGTGAAGTCACAGAACGGCGATGTGTGAAGTCACAATGGAGGTGTGTGAAGTCATAGAATGGAGGTGTGTGAAGTCAAAGAATGCAGGTGTGTGAAGTCATAGAATGGAGGTGTGTGAAATCACAGAATGGAGGTGTGAGAAGTCACAGAAGGGAGGTGTGTAAAGTGACAGAGTTGAGGTGTGTGAAGTCACAAAACGGAGGTGTTTGAAGTCATAGAATGGAGGTGTGTGAGGTCACAGAATGGAGGTGTATGAAGTCAGAATAGAGGTATGCGAAGTCATAGAATGGAGGTGTGTTAAGTCAGAATGGAGCTGTGGGAATTCATAGAATGGAGGTGTGTGAAGTCAGATTGGAGGTGTGTGACCTCTTAGAATGGAGGTATGTGAAGTCACAATGGAGGTGTGTGAAGTCATAGAATTGTGGTTTTTGAAATCACAGAATGGAGGTGTCTGGAGTCATAGAATGGAGGTGTGTGAAGTCAGATTGGAGGTGTGTGAAGTCAATGAATGGAGGTGTGTGAACTCAGAAAGGAGGTATGTGAAGTCATAGAATGGAGGTGTGTGAAGTCAAAGAATGGAGGTGTGGGAAATCATAGAATGGAGGTGTGTGAAGTCAGAATGGAGGTGTGTGAAGTCATAGAACGGAGGTGTGTGAAGTCACAATACAGGTGTGTGAACTGATAGAAAGTAGGTGTTTGAAGTCACAATGTAGGTGTGTGAAGTCACAGAGTGGAGGTGTGTGAAGTCATAGAATGGAGGTGTGTGAAGTCACAAAATGGAGGTGTGTGAAGTCAAAATGGAGGTGTGTGAAGTCAAAGAATGGACGTGTGTGAAGTCACAATTGTGGTGTGTGAAGTCACAAATGCAGGTGTGTGAAGTCACAGAATGGAGGTGTGTGAAGTCAAGATGGTGGTGTGTGAGGTCAAAGAATGGATGTGTGTGAAGTCATAGAATGGAGGTGTATGAAGTCATGGAATGGAGGTTTGTGACGTCCAACATTGGAAGCGTGTGAAATTACAGAATGGAGGTGTGTGAAGTCATAGAATGGAGGTGTGTGAAGTCATAAAATGGAGGTGTGACAAGTCACAGAAGGGAGGTGTGTGAAGTCACAGAACGGCGATGTGTGAAGTCACAATGGAGGTGTGTGAAGTCATAGAATGGAGGTTTGTGAAGTCAAAGAATGCAGGTGTGTGAAGTCATAGAATGGAGGTGTGTGAAATCACAGAATGGAGGTGTGAGAAGTCACAGAATGGAGTTGTGTAAAGTGACAGAGTTGAGGTGTGTGAAGTCACAGAATGGAGGTGTTTGAAGTCATAGAATTAGTGTGTGAAGTCACAGAATGGAGGTGTATGAAGTCAGAATAGAGGTATGCGAAGTCATAGAATGGAGGTGTGTTAAGTCAGAATGGAGCTGTGGGAATTCATAGAATGGAGGTGTGTGAAGTCAGATTGGAGGTGTGTGAACTCTTAGAATGGAGGTATGTGAAGTCACAATGGAGGTGTGTGAAGTCATAGAATTGTGGTTTTTGAAATCACAGAATGGAGGTGTCTGGAGTCATAGAATTGAGGTGTGTGAAGTCAGATTGGAGGTGTGTGAAGTCAATGAATGGAGGTGTGTGAACTCAGAAAGGAGGTATGTGAAGTCATAGAATGGAGGTGTGTGAAGTCAAAGAATGGAGGTGTGGGAAATCATAGAATGGAGGTGTGTGAAGTCACAGAATTGAGGTGTGTGAAGTCAGAATGGAGGTGTGTGAATTCAGAATGGAGGTGTGTGAAGTCATAAAATGGAGGTGTGTGAAGTCACAGTGCAGGTGTGTGAACTGATAGAACGTAGGTGTTTGAAGTCACAATGTAGGTGTGTGAAGTCATAGAATGGAGGTGTGTGAAGTCATAGAATGGAGGTGTGTGAAGTCGCAAAATGGAGGTGTGTGAAGTCAAAATGGAGGTGTGTGAAGTCAAAGAATGGACGTGTGTGAAGTCACAATGGTGGTGTGTGAAGTCACAAATGCAGGTGTGTGAAGTCACAGAATGGAGGTGTGTGAAGTCAAAATGGAGGTGTGTGAGGTTAAATAATGGATGTGTGTGAAGTCATAGAATGGAGGTGTATGAAGTCATGGATTGGAGGTTTGTGACGTCAAACATTGGAAGCGTGTGAAATTACAGAATGGAGGTGTGTGAAGTCATAGAATGTAGGTGTGTGAAGTCATAAAATGGAGGTGTGTCAAGTCACAGAAGGGAGGTGTGTGAAGTCACTGAACGGCGATGTGTGAAGTCACAATGGAGGTGTGTGAAGTCATAGAATGGAGGTGTGTGAAGTCAGATTGGAGGTGTGTGAAGTCAATGAATGGAGGTGTGTGAACTCAGAAAGGAGGTATGTGAAGTCATAGAATGGAGGTGTGTGAAATCAAAGAATGGAGGTGTGGGAAATCATAGAATGGAGGTGTGTGAAATCACAGAATTGAGGTGTGTGAAGTCAGAATGGAGGTGTGTGAATTCAGAATGGAGGTGTGTGAAGTCACAAAATGGAGGTGCGTGAAGTCAAAATGGAGGTGTGTGAAATCAAAGGATGGACGTATGTGAAGTCACAATTGTGGTGTTTGAAGTCACAAATGCAGGTGTGTGAAGTCACAGAATGGAGGTGTGTGAAGTCAAAATGGAGGTGTGTGAAGTCACAGAATGGAGGTTTGTGAAGTCAAAACTGTGATGTGTGAAGTCACAAATGGAGGTGTGTGAAGTCACAGAGTGGAGGTGTGTGAAATCAAAATGGAATTTTCTGAAGTCAAAGAAAGGAGTTGTGTGAAGTCATAGAATGTATGTGTATCAAGTCATGGAATGGAGGTTTGTGAACTCAAACATTGGAAATGTGTGAAGTTACAGAATGGAGGTGTGTGAAGTCATAGAAGGGAGATGTGTGAAGTCATAGATTGGAGGTGTGTGAGGTCACAATGGAGATGTGTGAAGTCAGGGAATGGAGGTGTGAAGTCATAGAATGGAGGTGTGTGAAGTCAGAATGCAGATGTGTGAAGTCATAGAATGGAGGTGTGTGAAGTCATAGAATGGAGGTGTGTCTAGTCACAGAATAGAAGTGTGTGAAGTCATAGTTGGAGGTGTGTGAAGTCATAGAATGGAGGTGTCTGAAGTCATAGAATGGAGGTGTGTGAAATAACAGGATGGAGGTGTGTGAAGACACAGAATGGAGGTGTGGAAAGTCACAGAGTGGAGGTGTATGAAGTCACAGAATGGAGGTGTGTGAAGTCAGAGAATGGAGGTGTGTGAATTCACAGGATGGAGGTGTGTGAAGTCAGAATAGAGGTGTGCGAAGTCATAGAATGGAGGTGTGTGAAGTCAGAATGGAGGTGTGTGAACTCATTGAATGGGTGTGTGTGAAGTCAAAATCGAGGGGTGTGAAGTAATAGAATGGTGGTTTTTGAAGTCACTGAATGGAGGTGTGTGAACTCATAGAATGGATGTTTCTGAAGTAAGAATGAAGGTGTGTGAAGTCATTGAATGGAGGTATGTGAAGTCAAAATTGAGGTGTGTGAACTCATAAAATGGAGGTATGTGAGCTCATAGAATGGAGGTGTGTGATATCATGGAATGGAGGTGTGTGAAGTCACAGAAAGGAGGTGTGTGAATTCACAAAATGGAGTTGTATGAAGTCACAATGGAGGTGTGTGAAGTCATAGAATGGAGGTGTGTGAAATCAAAAAATGGAGGTTTGTGAAGTCATAGAATGGATTGTGTGTGAAATCACAGAATGGAGGTGTGTGAAGTCACAGAATGGAAGTGTGTAAAGTCACAGAGTGGAGGTGTGTGAAGTCACAGAATGGAGGTGTGTGAAGTCATAAAATGGAGGTGTGTGAAGTCACAGAATGCAGTTGTGTGAAGTCAGAATAGAGGTGTGCGAAGTCATAGAATGGAGGTGTGTGAAGTCAGAATGGAGCTGTGTGAAGTCATAGAATGGAAGTGTGTGAAGTCAGAATGGAGGTGTGTGAACAAATAGAATGGAAGTGTATGAAGTCAAAATGGAGGTGTGTGAAGTCACAGAATGAATGTGTGTGAACTCAGAAAGGAGGTGTGTAAAGTCATAGAATGGAAGTCTGTGAAGTCATAGAATGGAGGTGTGTGAAATCATAGAATGGAGGTGTGTGAAGTCACAATATTGAGGTGTGTGAATTCAGAATGGAGGTGTGTGAAGTCAGAATGGAGGTGTGTGAAGTCAGAGAATGGAGGTGGGTGTAGTCACAATGCAGGTGTGTGAACTCATAGAATGGAGGTGTGTGAAGTCACAATGCAGGTTTCTGAAGTCATAGAATGGAGGTGTGTGAAGTCATAGAATGGAGGTTTGTGAAGTCACAGAATGGAGGTGTGTGCGGTAATAGAATGGAGGTGTGTGAAGTCACAGAATGGAGGTGTGTAAAGGCATAGAATGGAGGTGTGTGAAGTCATAGAATGGAGGTGTGTGAAGTCATAGAATGGAGGTGTGTGAAGTCACAGAGTGGAGGTGTGTGAAGTCACACTATGGAGGGGTGTGAACTCAGATTTGAGGTGTGTGAGGTCACAGAATGGAGGTGTGTGAAGTCATATAACGAGGTGTGTGAAGTCACAGAATGGAGGTGTGTGAAGACACAGAATGGAAGTGTGTGAACTCAGAGTGGGGGTGTGTGAAGTCACAGAATGGAGGTGTGTGAAGTCATAGAATGGAAGTGTGTGAAGTCATAGAATGGAGGTGTGTGAAGTCAGAATGGAGGTGTGTGAAGTCACAAATGGAGGTGTGTTAACTCAGAATGGAGGTGTGTGAGTCACAGAATGGAGGTGTGTGAAGTCAAAATTGTGATATGTGTAGTTAAAAATGGAGGTGTGTGAAGTCACAGAGTGGAGGTGTGTGAAATCAAAATAGAATTTTGTGAAGTCAAAGAAAGGAGTTGTGTGAAGTCATAGAATGGATGTGTATGAAGTCATGGAATGGAGGTTTGTGAATTCAAATATTGGAAGTGTGTGAAGTTACAGAATGGAGGTGTGTGAAGTCAGAGAAGGGAGATGTGTGAAGTCATAGATTGGAGGTGTGTGAAGTCAGAATGCAGATGTGTGAAGTCATAGAATGGAGGTGTGTGAAGTCATAGAATGGAGGTGTGTGAAGTCAAAATTGAGGTGTGTGAACTCATAGAATGGAGGTATGTGAGTTCATAGAATGGAGGTGTGTGATGTCATGGAATGGAGGTGTGTGAAGTCAAAGAATGGAGTTGTGTGTAGTCAAACAATGGAAGTGTGTGAAGTCACAGAATGGAGGTGTGTGAATTCACAGAATGGAAGTGTGTGAAGTCAAAATGGCGGTGTGTGAAGTCAAAGAATGGAGGTGTGTGAAGTCAAAGAATGGAGGTGTGTGAAGTCAAAATTGTGGTGTGTGAAGTCTCAAATGGAGGTGTGTGAAGTCACAGAATGTAGGTGTGTGAAGTCAAAATGGAGGTGTGTGAAGTCAAAGAATGGAGGTCTGTGAAGTCATAGAATGGAGGCGTATGAAGTCATGGAATGCAGGTTTGTGAAGTCAAACATTGGAAGTGTGTGAAATTACAGAATGGAGGTGTGTGAAGTCATAGAATGGAGGTGTGTCAAGTCACAGAAGGGAGGTGTGTGAAGTCACAGAACGACGATGTGTGAAGTCACAATGGAGGTGTGTGAAGTCATAGAATGGAGGTGTGTGAAATCACAGATTGGAGGTGTGAGAAGTCACAGAATGGAGGTGTGTAAAGTGACAGAGTTGAGGTGTGTGAAGTCACAGAATGGAGGTGTTTGAAGTCATAGAATGGATGTGTGTGAATCACAGATTGGAGGTGTATGAAGCCAGAATAGAGGTATGCGAAGTAATAGAATGGTGGTGTGTTAAGTCAGAATGGAGCTGTGGGAATTCAAAGAATGGAGGTGTGTGAAGTCAGATTGGAGGTCTGTGAACTCTTAGAATGGAGGTATGTGAAGTCACAATGGAGGTGTGTGAAGTCATAGAATTGTGGTTTTTGAAATCACAGAATGGAGGTGTGTGGAGTCATAGAATGGAGGTGTGTGAAGTCAGATTGGAGGTGTGTGAAGTCAATGAGTGGAGGTGTGTGAACTCAGAAAAGAGTTGTGTGAAGTCATAAAATGGAGCTGTGTGAAATCATAGAATGGAGGTGTGTGAAATCATAGAATGGAGGTGTGTGAAGTCAAAGAGTGGAGGTATGTGAAATCACAGAATGGAGGTGTGTGAAGTCAGAATAGAGGTGTGCGAAGTCATAGAATGGAGGTGTGTGAAGTCAGAATGGAGCTATGTGAACTCATAGAATGGAGGTTTGTGAAGTCACAATGGAGATGTGTGAAGTCATAGAATGGTGCTTTTTGAAGTCACAGAATGGAGGTGTGTGAAGATAGATTGGAGGTATGTGAAGTCACAGAATGGAGGTGTGTCAACTCAGAAAGGAGGCATGTGAAGTCATAGAATGGAGGTGTGTGAAGTCAAAGAATGTAGGTGTGGGAAATCATAGAATGGAGGTGTGTGAAATCACAGAATTGAGGTCTGTGAAGTCAGAATGGAGGTGTGTGAATTCAAAATGGAGGTGTGTGAAGTCATAGAATGGAGGTGTGTGAAGTCACAAAATGGAGATGTGTGAAGTCAAAATGGAGGTGTGTGAAGTCAAAGAATGAACGTGTGTGAAGTCAAAATTGTGGTGTGTGAAGTCACAAATGCAGGTGTGTGAAGTCACAGAATGGAGGTGTGTGAAGTCAAAATGGAGGTGTGTGAGGTCAAAGAATGGTTGTGTGTGAAGTCATAGAATGGAGGTGTATGAAGTCATGGAATGGAGGTTTGTGACGTCAAACATTGGAAGCGTGTGAAGTTACAGTATGGAGGTGTGTGAAGTCATAGAATAGAGGTTTGTGAAGTCAGAGAATGGAGGTGTGTGAAGTGAGATTGCAGGTGTGTGAAGTCCTAGAATGGAGGTTTGTGAAGTCATAGATTGGAAGTGTGTGAAGTCATAGAATGGAGGTAGTGAAGTCATAGATTGAAAGTGTGTGGATGTCATAGTATGGAGGTGTGTGAAGTCACAGAAAGGAGGTGTGTGAATTAACAGAATGGAGTTGTATGAAGTCCCAATGGAGGTGTGTGAAGTCATAGAATGGAGGTGTGTGAAATCAAAGAATGGAGGTTTGTGAAGTCATAGAATGGATTGTGTGTGAAATCACAGAATGGAGGTGTGTGAAGTCACAGAATGGAGGTGTGTAAAGTCACAGAGTGGAGGTGTGTGAAGTCACAGAAAGGAGGTGTGTGAAGTCAGAATGGAGGTGTGTGAAGTCAGAGAATGGAGGTGGGTGAAGTCACAATGCAGCTGTGTGAACTCATAGAATGGAGGTGTGTGAAGTCACAATGTAGGTTTCTGAAGACATAGAATGGAGGTGTGTGAAGTCACAGAATGGAGGTGTGTGATGTCATAGAATGGAGGTGTGTGAAGTCACAGAATGGAGGTGTGTGAAGTCATATATTGGAGCTGTGTGAAGTCACAGAATGGAGGTGTGTGAAGTCATAGAATAAAGGTGTGTGAAGTCACAGAATGGAGGTGTGTGAAGTCACATTATGGAGGGGTGTGAACTCAGATTTGAGGTGTGTGAGGTCACAGAATGGAGGTGTGTGAAGTCATATAACGAGGTGGGTGAAGTCACAGAATGAAGGTGTGTGAAGACACAGAATGGAAGTGTGTGAACTCAGAGTGGAGGTGTGTGAAGTCCCAGAATGGAGGTGTGTGAAGTCATACAATGGAAGTGTGAGAAGTCATAGAATGGAGGTGTGTGAAGTCAGAATGGAGGTGTGTGAAGTCACAAACGGAGGTGTGTGAAGTCACAGAGTGGAGGTGTGTGAAATCAAAATGGAATTTTGTGAAGTCAAAGAAAGGAGTTGTGTGAAGTCATAGAATGGAGGTGTGTGAAGTCACAGAATGAAGGTGTGTGAACTCATAGAATGGAGGAGTGTGAATTCACAGAATGGAGGTGTGTGAACTCACAGATGGAGGTGTGTGAAGTCATAGAATGGGGGTGTGTGAAGTCACAGAATGGAGATGTGTGAAGTCACAGAATGGAGGTGTTTGAACTCAGAATGGAGGTGTGAATTCACAGAAGGGAGTTTCGTGAAGTCATAGTATGGATGTTTCTGAAGTAAGAATGAAGTTGTGTAAAGTCATAGAATGGAGGTGTGTGAAGTCAAAATGGAGGTGTGTGAATTCAAACAATGGAGGTGTGTGAAGTCAGAGAATGGAGGTGTGTGAAGTCAAAGAATAGACGATTGTGAAGTCAAAATTGTGGTGTGTGAAGTCACAAATGGAGGTGTGTGAAGTCACAGAATGGAGGTGTGTAAAGTCAAAATGGAGGTGTGTGAAGTCAAAGAATGGATGTGTGTGAAGTCATAGAATTGAGGTGTATGAAGTCATGGAATGGAGGTTTGAGAAGTCAAACATTGGAAGCGTGTGAAATTACAGAATGGAGGTGAGTGAAGTCATAGAATGGAGCTGTGTGATGTCACAGAATGGAGGTGTGTGAAGTCACGGTATGGAGGTGTGTGAAGTCACCGAATGGAGTTGTGTGAACTCAGAATGGAGGTGTGTGAATTCACAGAATGGAGGTTTGTGAAGGCATAGAATGGAGTAGTGTGAGGTCATAGAATGGATGTTTCTGAAGTAAGAATGAAGGTGAGTGAAGTCATAGAATGGAGGTGTGTGAAGTCATAGAATGGAGGTGTGTGAAGTCACAGAGTGGAGGTGAGTGAAGTCACAGATTCGAGGTCTGTGAAGTCATAGAATAGAGGTGTGTGAAGTCAGAATGGAGGTGTGTGAAGTCATAGAATGGAGGTATGTGAACTCATAGAATGGAGGTTTGTGATATCACAATGGAAATGTGTGAAGTCACAGAATGGAGGTGTGTGAAGTCATACATTGGTGTGTGAGGTCAGAATGGAGGTGTGTGAAGTCACAGAATGGAGGTGTGTGAACTCAGATTGGAGGTGTGTGAAGTCATAGATGGAGGTGTGTGACGTCATAGTATGGAGGTGTGTGAAATCATAGAATGGAGTTTTGTGAATTCACAGAATGGAGGAGTGTGAAGTCAGAATGGCGGAGTGTAAAGTCATAGAATGGGTTGTGTGAAGTTAGAATGGAGGTGTGTGAACTCATAGAATGGAGGTGTGAGAAGTCACAATGGAGGTGTGTGAAGACATAGAATGGAGGTGTGTGAAGTCACAATTTGGAGGTGTGTGAAGTCATAGAATGGATGTTTGTGAAGTAAGAATGAAGGTGTGTGAAGTCATAGAATGGAAGTGTGTGAAGTCACAGAATGGAGGTGTGTGAAGTCATAGAATGGAGCTGTGTGAATTCAGAATGGAGGTGTGTGCAGTCATAGAATGGATGTTTCTGAAGTAGGAATGAAGGTGTGTGAAGTCATAGAATGGAGGTGTGTGAAGTCAAAATATAGGTGTGTGAACTCAAAGAATGGAGGTGTGTGAACTCACAGAATGGAGGTGTGTGAAGTCATGGAATGGAGGTGTGTGAAGTCCAAGAATGGAGGTGTGTGAAGTCACAGAATGGAGGTGTGTGAAGTCACAGAATGGAGGTTTGTGAAGTCACAGAATGGAGGTGTGTGAAGTCACAGAATGGAGGTGTGTGAAGTCGAAATGGTGGTGTGTGAATTCACAAATGGAGGTGTGTGAAGTCAGAATGGAGCTGAGTGAAGTCATAGAATGGAGAAGGGTGAGGGCAGAATGGAATTGTGTGAACTCGTAGAATGGAGGTGTGTGAAGTCAAAATGGAGATGTGTGAAGTCATAGAATGGTGGTTTTTGATGTCAAAGAATGGAGGTGTGTGAAGTCATAGATGGGAGGTGTGTGAACTCAGATTGGAGGTGTGTGAAATCACAGAAAGCAGGTGTGTCAACTCAGAAACGAGGTGTGTGAAGTCATAGAATGGAGGTCTGTGAAGTCATAGAATCGAAGTATGTGAAATCATAGAATGGAGGTGTGTGAAATCAGAATGGAGATGTGTGAAGTCATAGAATGGAGGTGTGTGAAGTCATAGAATGGAGGTGGTAAAGTGACAGAATGGAGGTGTGTGAAGTTATAGAATGGAGGTGTTTGAAGTCACAGAATGGTGGTGTGTGAAGTCATAGAATGGAGGGGTGTGAAGTCATAGAATGGAGGTGTGTTAAGTCATAGAATGGAGGTGTGGAAGTCACAGAATGGAGGTGTGTGAAGCCACAGAATGGAGGTGTGTGAACTGAGAATGGAGGTGTGTGAAGTCACAGAATGGAGGTGTGTGAAGTCATACAATGGAGGTGTGTGAAGTCACAGAATGGAGGGGTGTGAATTCATAGAAGGGAGGTGTGTGAAGTCATAGAATGGAAGGGTGTGAAGTCACATAATGGAGGTGTGTGAAGTCACAGAATGGAGGTGTGTGAAGTCACAGAATGGAAGTGGGTGAACTCACAATGGAGGTGTGTGAAGTCACAGAATGGAGGTGTGTGAAGTCAATGAATGGACTTGTGTGAAGTCAAAATTGTGGTGTGTGAAGTCAAAGAATGGATGTGTGTGAAGTCACAGAATGGAGGTGTGTGAAGTCAAAATGGAGGTGTGTGAAGTCAAAGAATGGATGTGTTTGAAGTCATAGAATGGAGGTGTATGAAGTCATGGAATGGAGGTTTTTGAAGTCAAACATTGGAAGTGTGTGAAGTTACAGAATGGAGGTGTGTGAAGTCATAGAATGGAGGTGTGTGAAGTCAGAGAATGGAGGTGTGTGAAGTAAGAATGCAGGTGTGTGAAGTCATAGAATGGAGATGTGTGAAGTCATAGAATGGAGATGTGTGAAGTCATAGATTGGAAGGGTGTGAAGTCATAGATTGGAGGTGTGTGAAGTCACAGAGGGAGGTGTGTGAAGTCACAGAATGGAGTTCTGTGAAGTCACAGTGGAGGTGTGTGAAGTCATAGAATGGAGGTGTGTGAAGTCAAAGAATGGAGGTGTGTGAAGTCATAGAATGGAGGTGTGTGAAGTCACAGCATGGAGGTGTGTGAAGTCAGAATGGAGATGTGTGAAGTCATAGAATGGAGGTGTGTGAAGACACAATGCAGGTGTGTGAACTCATAGAATGGAGGTGGGTGAAGTCACAATGCAGGTGTGTGAAGTCATAGAATGGAGTTGTGTGAACTCAGAAAGGAGGTGTGTGAGGTCACAGAATAGAGGTGTGTGAAGTCATACAATGGAGGTGTGTGAAGTCACAGAATGGAGGTGTGTGAATTCATAGAATGGAGGTGTGTGAAGTCATAGAATGGAGGTGTGTGAAGTCACAGAATGGAGGTGTGTGAAGTAACAAAATGGACGTGTGTGAAGTCACAGAATGGAAGTGGGTGAACTCACAATGGAGGTGTTTGAAGTCACAGAAGGGAGGTGTGTGAAGTCAGAAGGGAGGTGTGTGAAGTCACAGAATGGAGATGTGTGAAATCAGAATGGAGCTGTGTGAAGTCACAGAATGGAGGTGTGTGACGTCACAATGGAAGTGTGTGAAGTCACAGAATGGAGGTGTGTGAAGTCATATATTGGAGGTGTGTGAAGTCAGAATGGAGTTGTGTGAAGTCACAGAATGGAGGTGTGTGAACTCAGAATGGAGATGTTTGAAGTCATAGATGGAGGTGTGTGACGTCACAGTATGGAGGTGTGTGAAATCATAGAATGAAATTTTGTGAATTCACAGAATGGAGCTGTGTGAAGTCAGAATGGAGGAGTGTGAAGTCATAGAATGGAGGTGTGTGAAGTCAGAATGGAGGTGTGAGAATTCATAGAATGGGCGTGTGTGAAGTCACAATGGAGGTGTGTGAAGACATAGAATGGAGGTGTGTGAAGTCACAGAATGGAGGTGTGTGAAGTCATAGATTGGAGGTGTATGAAGTCATAGAATGGTGGTGTGTGAAGTCATAGAATGGATGTTTCTGAAGTAAGAATAAAGGTGTGTGAAGTCATGGAATGGAGGTGTGTGAAGTCAAAATGGAGGTGTGTGAACTCATACAATGGAGGTGTGTGAAGTCACAGAATGGAGGTGTGTGAAGTCAGAATGGAGGTGTGAAGTCATAGAATGGGGGTGGGTGAAGTCATGGAAAGGAGCTGTGCGAAGTCATAGAATGGAGAAGTGTGAAGTCATAGAGTGGAGGTGAGTGAAGTCACATATTCAAACTCTGTGAAGTCATAGAATGGAGGTTTGTGAAGTCAGAATGGAGGTGTGTGAACTCACAGAATGGAGGTGTGTGAAGTCACAATGGAGGTGTGTGAAGTCATAGAATGGAGGTATTTGAAGTCACAGAATGGAGGTGTGTGAAGTCATAGAATGGAGGTGTGTGAAGTCAGAATGGAGGTGTGTGAAGTCACAGAATGGAGGTGTGTGAAGTCACAGAATGGAGGTGTGTGAAGTCAGGGAATGGAGGTGTGTGAAGTCACAGAATGGAGGTGTGTGAACTCAGAATGAAGGTGTGTGAAGTCACAGAATGGAGGTGTGTGAAGTCCTAGAATGGAAGTGTGTGAAGTCATAGAATAGAGGTGTGTGAAGTAAGAATGGAGGTGTGTGAAGTCAGAGAATGGAGTTGTTTGAAGTCATAGAATGGAGGTGTGTGAAGTCATAGAATGGAGGTGTGTGATGTCACAGGATGGAGGTGTGTGAAGTCACGGTATGGAGGTGTGTGAAGTCACCAAATGGAGTTGTGTGAACTCAGAATGGAGGTGTGTGAATTCACAGAATGGAGGTTTGTGAAGGCATAGAATGGAGTTGTGTGAGGTCATAGAATGGATGTTTCTGAAGTAAGAATGAAGGTGTGTGAAGTCATAGAATGGAGGTGTGTGAAGTAAAAGAATGGAGGTATCTGAAATCAGAATGGAGGTGTGAAGTCATCTAATAGAGGTGGGTGAAGTCATAGAAAGGAGGTGTGGGAAGTCATAGAATGGAGCAGTGTGAAGTCACAGAGAGGAGGTGAGTGAAGTCACAGATTCGAGGTCTGTGAAGTCATAGAATAGAGGTGTGTGAAGTCAGAATGGAGGTGTGTGAAGTCATAGAATGGAGGTATGTGAACTCATAGAATGGAGGTTTGTGATGTCACAATGGAAGTGTGTGAAGTCACAGAATGGAGGTGTGTGAAGTCATACATTGGTGTGTGAGGTCAGAATGGAGGTGTGTGAAGTCACAGAATGGAGGTGTGTGAACTCAGATTGGAGGTGTGTGAAGTCATAGATGGAGGTGTGTGACGTCATAGTATGGAGGTGTGTAAAATCATAGAATGGAGTTTTGTGAATTCACAGAATGGAGGAGTGTGAAGTCAGAATGGCGGAGTGTGAAGTCATAGAATGGAGTTGTGTGAAGTTAGAATGGAGGTGTGTGAACTCATAGAATGGAGGTGTGAGAAGTCACAATGGAGGTGTGTGAAGACATAGAATGGAGGTGTGTGAAGTCACAAATTGGAGGTGTGTGAAGTCATAGAATGGAGGTGTGTGAAGTCATAGAATGGATGTTTGTGAAGTAAGAATGAAGGTGTGTGAAGTCATAGAATGGAAGTGTGTGAAGTCACAGAATGGAGGTGTGTGAAGTCATAGAATGGAGCTGTGTGAATTCAGAATGGAGGTGTGTGCAGTCATAGAATGGATGTTTCTGAAGTAGGAATGAAGGTGTGTGAAGTCATAGAATGGAGGTGTGTGAAGTCAAAATGGAGGTGTGTGAACTCAAAGAATGGAGGTGTGTGAACTCATAGATTGGAGGTGTGTGAAGTCATGGAATGGAGGTGTGTGAAGTCCAAGAATGGAGGTGTGTGAAATCAAACAATGGAGGTGTGTGAAGTCACAGAATGGAGGTGTGTGAAGTCACAGAATGGAGGTGTGTGAAGTCACAGAATGGAGGTGTGTGAAGTCACAGAATGGAGGTGTGTGAAGTCGAAATGGTGGTGTGTGAATTCACAAATGGAGGTGTGTGAAGTCAGAATGAGTGAAGTCATAGAATGGAGTTGGGTGAGGGCAGAATGGAAGTGTGTGAACTCATAGAATGGAGGTGTGTGAAGTCAAAATGGAGGTGTGTGAAGTCATAGAATGGTGGTTTTTGATGTCAAAGAATGGAGGTGTGTGAAGTCATAGACGGGAGGTGTGTGAACTCAGATTGGAGGTGTGTGAAATCACAGAAAGCAGGTGTGTCAACTCAGAAACGAGGTGTGTGAAGTCATAGAATGGAGGTGTGTGAAGTCACAGAATCGAAGTATGTGAAATCATAGAATTGAGGTGTGTGAAATTAGAATGGAGATGTGTGAAGTCATAGAATGGAGGTGTGTGAAGTCACAATGCAGGTGTGTGAACACATAGAATTGAGGTGGGTGAAGTCACAATGCAGGTGTGTGAAGTCATAGAATGGAGGTGTGTGAAGTCATAGAATGGAGGTGGTAAAGTGACAGAATGGAGGTGTGTGAAGCTATAGAATGGAGGTGTGTGAAGTCACAGAACGGTGGTGTGTGAAGTCATAGAATGGAGGGTGTGAAGTCATAGAATGGAGGTGTGTTAAGTGATAGAATGGAGGTGTGGAAGTCACAGAATGGAGGTGTGTGAAGTCACAGAATGGAGGTGTGTGAACTGAGAATTGAGGTGTGTGAAGTCACAGAATGGAGGTGTGTGAAGTCATACAATGGAGGTGTGTGAAGTCACAGAATGGAGGGGTGTGAATTCATAGAAGGGAGGTGTGTGAAGTCATAGAATGGAGGGGTGTGAAGTCACATAATGGAGGTGTGTGAAGTCACAGAATGGAGGTGTGTGAAGTCACAGAATGTAAGTGGGTGAACTCACAATGGAGGTGTGTGAAGTCACAGAATGGAGGTGTGTGAATTCATAGAAGGGAGGTGTGTGAAGTCATAGAATGGAGGTGTGTGAAGTCACAGAATGGAAGTGTGTGAAGTCAAAATGGAGGTGTGTGAAGTCAAAGAATGGAGGTGTGTGAAGTCAATGAATGGACTTGTGTGAAGTCAAAATTGTGGTGTGTGAAGTCAAAGAATGGATGTGTGTGAAGTCACAGAATGGAGGTGTGTGAAGTCAAAATGGAGGTGTGTGAAGTCAAAGAATGGATGTGTTTGAAGTCATAGAATGGAGGTGTATGAAGTCATGGAATGGAGGTTTGTGAAGTCAAACATTGGAAGTGTGTGAAGTTACAGAATGGAGGTGTGTGAAGTCATAGAATGGAGGTGTGTGAAGTCAGAGAATGGAGGTGTGTGAAGTCAGAAAGCAGGTGTGTGAAGTCATAGAATGGAGATGTGTGAAGTCATAGAATGGAGGTGTGTAAAGTCATAGATTGGAAGGGTGTGAAGTCATAGATTGGAGGTGTGTGAAGTCACAGAGGGAGGTGTGTGAAGTCACAGAATGGAGTTCTGTGAAGTCACAGTGGAGGTGTGTGAAGTCATAGAATGGAGGTGTGTGAAGTCAAAGAATGGAGATGTGTGAAGTCTTAGAATGGAGGTGTGTGAAGTCACAGCATTGAGGTGTGTGAAGTCAGAATGGAGATGTGTGAAGTCATAGAATGGAGGTGTGTGAAGACACAATGCAGGTGTGTGAACTCATAGAATGGAGGTGGGTGAAGTCACAATGCAGGTGTGTGAAGTCATAGAATGGAGTTGTGTGAACTCAGAAAGGAGCTGTGTGAAGTAACAGAATAGAAGTGTGTGAAGTCATACAATGGAGGTGTGTGAAGTCACAGAATGGAGGTGTGTGAATTCATAGATTGGAGGTGTGTGAAGTCATAGAATGGAGGTGTGTGAAGTCACAGAATGGAGGTGTGTGAAGTAACAGAATGGAGGTGTGTGAAGTCACAGAATGGAAGTGGGTGAACTCACATTGGAGGAGTTTGAAGTCACAGAAGAGAGGTGTGTGAAGTCAGAATGGAGGTGTGTGAAGTCACAGAATGGAGGTGTGTGAAGTCACAGAATGGAGGTGTGTGAAGTCAGGGAATGGAGGTGTGTGAAGTCACAGAATGGAGGTGTGTGAACTCAGAATGAAGGTGTGTGAAGTCACAGAATGGAGGTGTGTGAAGTCCGAGAATGGAAGTGTGTGAAGTCATAGAATGGAGGTGTGTGAAGTAAGAATGGAGGTGTGTGAAGTCAGAGAATGGAGTTGTTTGAAGTCATAGAATGGAGGTGTGTGAAGTCATAGAATGGAGGTGTGTGAAGTCACAGAATGGAGGTGTGTGAAGTCACGGAATGGAGGTGTGAAGTCACAGAATGGAGGTGTGTGAACTCAGAATGGAGGTGAGAGAAGTCACAGAATGGAGATGTGTGAAGTCATAGAATGGAAGTGTGTGAAGTCATAGAGTGGAGGTTTGTGAAGTCATAGAATGGAGGTGTGTGAAGTCACAGAATGGAGGTGTGTGAAGTCAGAATGGAACTGTGAACTCATAGAATAGAGGTGGGTGAAGTCATAGAAAGGAGTTGTGGGAAGTCATAGAATAGAGGAGTGTGAAGTCATAGAATGGAGGTGAGTGAAGTCACAGATTCGAGGTCTGTGAAGACATAGAATGGAGCTGTGTGATGTCAGAATTGAGGAGTGTGAAGTCCTAGAATGGACGTGTGTGAACTCATAGAATGGAGGTGTGTGGCGTCACAATGGAAGTGTGTGAAGTCACAGAATGGAGGTGTGTGAAGTCATATATTGGAGGTGTGTGAAGTCAGAATGGAGTTGTGTGAAGTCACAGAATGGAGGTGTGTGAACTCAGAATGGAGGTGTTTGAAGTCATAGATGGAGGTGTGTGAAGTCATAGTATGGAGGTGTGTGAAATCATAGAATGGAATTTTGTGAATTCACAGAATGGAGCTGTGTGAAGTCAGAATGGAGGAGTGTGAAGTCATAGAATGGAGGTGTGTGAAGTCAGAATGGAGGTGTGTGAACTCATAGAATGGACGTGTGTGAAGTCACAATGGAGGTGTTTGAAGACATAGAATGGAGGTGTGTGAAATCACAGAATGGAGGTGTGTGAAGTCATAGAATGGAGGTGTGTGAAGTCATAGAATGGTGGTGTGTGAATTCATAGAATGGATGTTTCTGAAGTAAGAATGAAGGTGTGTGAAGTCATGGAATAGAGGTGTTTGAAGTCAAAATGGAGGTGTGTGAACTCATAGAATGTAGGTGTGTGAAGTCACAGAATGGAGGTGTGTGAAGTCAGAATGGAGGTGTGAAGTCATAGAATGGGGGTGGGTGAAGTCATGGAAAGGAGGTGTGGGAAGTCATAGAATGGAGAAGTGTGAAGTGATAGAGTGGAATAGAGTGAAGTCACATATTCAAAGTCTGTGAAGTCATAGAATGGAGGTTTGTGAAGTCAGAATGGAGGTGTGTGAACTCATAGAATGGAGGTGTTTGAAGTCACAATGGAGGTCTGTGAAGTCATAGAATGGAGGTATTTGAAGTCACAGAATGGAGGTGTGTGAAGTAACAGAATGGAGGTGTGTGAAGTCAGGGAATGGAGGTGTGTGAAGTCACAGAATGGAGGTGTGTGAATTCAGAATGAAGGTGTGTGAAGTCACAGAATGGAGGTGTGTGAAGTCCTAGAATGGAAGTGTGTGAAGTCATAGAATGGAGGTGTGTGAAGTAAGAATGGAGGTGTGTGAAGTCAGAGAATTGAGGTGTTTGAAGTCATAGAATGGAGGTGTGTGAAGTCATAGAATGGAGGTGTGTGAAGTCACAGAATGGAGGTGTGTGAAGTCACGGAATGGAGGTGTGTGAAGTCACAGAATGGAGGTGTGTGAACTCAGAATGGAGGTGTGAGAAGTCACAGAATGGAGATGTGTGAAGTCATAAAATGGAAGCGTGTGAACTCATAGAATGGATGTTTGTGAAGTAAGAATGGAGGTGTGTGAGGTCATAGAATGGATGTTTCTGAAGTAAGAATGAAGGTGTGTGAAGTCATAGAATGGAGGTGTGTGAAGTCATAGAATGGAGGTGTGTGAAGTCAAAGAATGGAGGTATCTGAAGTCAGAATGGAGGTGTGAAGTCATCTAATAGAGGTCGGTGAAGTCATAGAAAGGAGGATGGGAAGTCATAGAATGGAGCAGTGTGAAGTCACAGAGTGGAGGTGAGTGAAGTCACAGATTCGAGGTCTGTGAAGTCATAGAATAGAGGTGTGTGAAGTCAGAATGGAGGGGTGTGAAGTCATAGAATGGAGGTATGTGAACTCATAGAATGGAGGTTTGTGATGTCACAATGGAAGTGTGTGAAGTCACAGAATGGAGGTGTGTGAAGTCATACATTGGTGTGTGAGGTCAGAATGGAGGTGTGTGAAGTCACAGAATGGAGGTGTGTGAACTCAGATTGGAGGTGTGTGAAGTCATAGATGGAGGTGTGTGACGTCATAGTATGGAGGTGTGTGAAATCATAGAATGGAGTTTTGTGAATTCACAGAATGGAGGAGTGTGAAGTCAGAATGGTGGAGTGTGAAGTCATAGAATGGAGTTGTGTGAAGTGAGAATGGAGGTGTGTGAACTCATAGAATGGAGGTGTGAGAAGTCAAAATGGAGGTGTGTGAAGACGTAGAATGGAGGTGTGTGAAGTCACAAATTGGAGGTGTGTGAAGTCATAGAATGGAGGTGTGTGAAGTCATAGAGTGGATGTTTGTGAAGTAAAAATGAAGGTGTGTGAAGTCATAGAATGGAAGTGTGTGAAGTCACAGAATGGAGGTGTGGGAAGTCATAGAATGGAGCTGTGTGAATTCAGAATGGAGGTGTGTGCAGTCATAGAATGGATGTTTCTGAAGTAGGAATGAAGGTGTGTGAAGTCATAGAATGGAGGTGTGTGAAGTCAAAATGGAGGTGTGTGAACTCAAAGAATGGAGGTGTGTGAACTCATAGAATGGAGGTGTGTGAAGTCATGGAATGGAGGTGTGTGAAGTCCAAGAATGGAGGTGTGTGAAGTCAAACAATTGAGGTGTGTGAAGTCACAGAATGGAGGTGTGTGAAGTCACAGAATGGAGGTGTGTGAAGTCACAGAATGGAGGTGTGTGAAGTCACAGAATGGAGGTGTGTGAGGTCAAAATGTTGGTGTGTGAATTCACAAATGGAGGTGTGTGAAGTCAGAATGGAGCTGCGTGAAGTCATAGAATGGAGGTGGGTGAGGGCAGAATGGAAGTGTGTGAACTCGTAGAATGGAGGTGTGTGAAGTCAAAATGGAGGTGTGTGAAGTCATAGAATGGTGGTTTTTGATGTCAAAGAATGGAGGTGTGTGAAGTCATAGACGGGAGGTGTGTGAACTCAGATTGGAGGTGTGTGAAATCACAGAAAGCAGGTGTCTCAACTCAGAAACGAGGTTTGTGAAGTCATAGAAGGGAGGTGTGTGAAGTCACAGAATGGAAGTGTGTGAAGTCAAAATGGAGGTGTGTGAAGTCAGAGAATGGAGGTGTGTGAAGTCAATAAATGGACTTGTGTGAAGTCAAAATTGTGGTGTGTGAACTCACAGAATGGATGTGTGTGAAGTCACAGAATGGAGGTGTGTGAAGTCAAAATGGAGGTGTGTAAAGTCAAAGAATGGATGTGTTTGAAGTCATAGAATGGAGGTGTATGAAGTCGTGGAATGGAGGTTTGTGAAGTCAAACATTGGAAGTTTGTGAAGTTACAGAATGGAGGTGTGTGAAGTCATAGAATGGAGGTGTGTGAAGTCAGAGAATGGAGTGTGTGAAGTCAGAATGCAGGTGTGTGAAGTCATAGAATGGAGATGTGTGAAGTCATAGAATGGAGGTGTGTGAAGTCATTGATTGGAAGTGTGTGAAGTCATAGATTGGAGGTGTGTGAAGTCACAGAGGGAGGTGTGTGAAGTCACAGAATGGAGTTCTGTGAAGTCACATTGGAGGTGTGTGAAGTCATAGAATGGAGGTGTGTGAATTCAAAGAATGGAGGTGTGTGAAGTCATAGAATCGAGGTGTGTGAAGTCACAGCATGGAGGTGTGTGAAGTCAGAATGGAGATGAGTGAAGTCATAGAATGGAGGTGTGTGAAGACACAATGCAGGTGTGTGAACTCATAGAATGGAGGTGGGTGAAGTCAAAATGCAGGTGTGTGAAGTCATAGAATGGAGTTGTGTGAACTCAGAAAGGAGGTGTGTGAAGTCACAGAATAGAGGTGTGTGAAGTCATACAATATAGGTGTGTGAAGTCACAGAATGGAGGTGTGTGAATTCATAGAATGGAGGTGTGTGAAGTCATAGAATGGAGGTGTGTGAAGTCACAGAATAGAGGTGTGTGAAGTAACAGAATGGAGGTGTGTGAAGTCAGAATGGAGGAGTGTGAAGTCATAGAATGGAGGTGTGTGAAGTCAGAATGGAGGTGTGTGAACTCATAGAATGGACGTGTGTGAAGTCACAATGGAGGTGTTTGAAGACATAGAATGGAGGTGTGTGAAATCACAGAATGGAGGTGTGTGAAGTCATAGAATGGAGGTGTGTGAAGTCATAGAATGGTGGTGTGTGAAGTCATAGAATGGATGTTTCTGAAGTAAGAATGAAGGTGTGTGAAGTCATGGAATAGAGGTGTTTGAAGTCAAAATGGAGGTGTGTGAACTCATAGAATGGAGGTGTGTGAAGTCACAGAATGGAGGTGTGTGAAGTCAGAATGGAGGTGTGAAGTCATAGAATGGGGGTGGGTGAAGTCATGGAAAGGAGGTGTGGGAAGTCATAGAATGGAGAAGTGTGAAGTGATAGAGTGGAGGAGAGTGAAGTCACATATTCAAAGTCTGTGAAGTCATAGAATGGAGGTTTGTGAAGTCAGAATGGAGGTGTGTGAACTCATAGAATGGAGGTGTTTGAAGTCACAATGGAGGTCTGTGAAGTCATAGAATGGAGGTATTTGAAGTCACAGAATGGAGGTGTGTGAAGTAACAGAATGGAGGTGTGTGAAGTCAGGGAATGGAGGTGTGTGAAGTCACAGAATGGAGGTGTGTGAATTCAGAATGAAGGTGTGTGAAGTCACAGAATGGAGGTGTGTGAAGTCCTAGAATGGAAGTGTGTGAAGTCATAGAATGGAGGTGTGTGAAGTAAGAATGGAGGTGTGTGAAGTCAGAGAATGGAGGTGTTTGAAGTCATAGAATGGAGGTGTGTGAAGTCATAGAATGGAGGTGTGTGAAGTCACAGAATACAGGTGTGTGAAGTCACGGAATGGAGGTGTGTGAAGTCACAGAATGGAGGTGTGTGAACTCAGAATGGAGGTGTGAGAAGTCACAGAATGGAGATGTGTGAAGTCATAAAATGGAAGCGTGCGAACTCATAGAATGGATGTTTGTGAAGTAAGAATGGAGGTGTGTGAGGTCATAGAATGGATGTTTCTGAAGTAAGAATGAAGGTGTGTGAAGTCATAGAATGGAGGTGTGTGAAGTCATAGAATGGAGGTGTGTGAAGTCAAAGAATGGAGGTATCTGAAGTCAGAATGGAGGTGTGAAGTCATCTAATAGAGGTGGGTGAAGTCATAGAAAGGAGGATGGGAAGTCATAGAATGGAGCAGTGTGAAGTCACAGAGTGGAGGTGAGTGAAGTCACAGATTCGAGGTCTGTGAAGTCATAGAATAGAGGTGTGTGAAGTCAGAATGGAGGGGTGTGAAGTCATAGAATGGAGGTATGTGAACTCATAGAATGGAGGTTTGTGATGTCACAATGGAAGTGTGTGAAGTCACAGAATGGAGGTGTGTGAAGTCATACATTGGTGTGTGAGGTCAGAATGGAGGTGTGTGAAGTCACAGAATGGAGGTGTGTGAACTCAGATTGGAGGTGTGTGAAGTCATAGATGGAGGTGTGTGACGTCATAGTATGGAGGTGTGTGAAATCATAGAATGGAGTTTTGTGAATTCACAGAATGGAGGAGTGTGAAGTCAGAATGGTGGAGTGTGAAGTCATAGAATGGAGTTGTGTGAAGTGAGAATGGAGGTGTGTGAACTCATAGAATGGAGGTGTGAGAAGTCAAAATGGAGGTGTGTGAAGACGTAGAATGGAGGTGTGTGAAGTCACAAATTGGAGGTGTGTGAAGTCATAGAATGGAGGTGTGTGAAGTCATAGAGTGGATGTTTGTGAAGTAAAAATGAAGGTGTGTGAAGTCATAGAATGGAAGTGTGTGAAGTCACAGAATGGAGGTGTGGGAAGTCATAGAATGGAGCTGTGTGAATTCAGAATGGAAGTGTGTGCAGTCATAGAATGGATGTTTCTGAAGTAGGAATGAAGGTGTGTGAAGTCATAGAATGGAGGTGTGTGAAGTCAAAATGGAGGTGTGTGAACTCAAAGAATGGAGGTGTGTGAACTCATAGGATGGAGGTGTGTGAAGTCATGGAATGGAGGTGTGTGAAGTCCAAGAATGGAGTTGTGTGAAGTCAAACAATTGAGGTGTGTGAAGTCACAGAATGGAGGTGTGTGAAGTCACAGAATGGAGGTGTGTGAAGTCACAGAATGGAGGTGTGTGAAGTCACAGAATGGAGGTGTGTGAGGTCAAAATGTTGGTGTGTGAATTCACAAATGGAGGTGTGTGAAGTCAGAATGGAGCTGCGTGAAGTCATAGAATGGAGGTGGGTGAGGGCAGAATGGAAGTGTGTGAACTCGTAGAATGGAGGTGTGTGAAGTCAAAATGGAGGTGTGTGAAGTCATAGAATGGTGGTTTTTGATGTCAAAGAATGGAGGTGTGTGAAGTCATAGACGGGAGGTGTGTGAACTCAGATTGGAGGTGTGTGAAATCACAGAAAGCAGGTGTCTCAACTCAGAAACGAGGTTTGTGAAGTCATAGAAGGGAGGTGTGTGAAGTCACAGAATGGAAGTGTGTGAAGTCAAAATGGAGGTGTGTGAAGTCAGAGAATGGAGGTGTGTGAAGTCAATAAATGGACTTGTGTGAAGTCAAAATTGTGGTGTGTGAACTCACAGAATGGATGTGTGTGAAGTCACAGAATGGAGGTGTGTGAAGTCAAAATGGAGGTGTGTAAAGTCAAAGAATGGATGTGTTTGAAGTCATAGAATGGAGGTGTATGAAGTCGTGGAATGGAGGTTTGTGAAGTCAAACATTGGAAGTTTGTGAAGTTACAGAATGGAGGTGTGTGAAGTCATAGAATGGAGGTGTGTGAAGTCAGAGAATGGAGGTGTGTGAAGTCAGAATGCAGGTGTGTGAAGTCATAGAATGGAGATGTGTGAAGTCATAGAATGGAGGTGTGTGAAGTCATTGATTGGAAGTGTGTGAAGTCATAGATTGGAGGTGTGTGAAGTCACAGAGGGAGGTGTGTGAAGTCACAGAATGGAGTTCTTTGAAGTCACAGTGGAGGTGTGTGAAGTCATAGAATGGAGGTGTGTGAATTCAAAGAATGGAGGTGTGTGAAGTCATAGAATGGAGGTGTGTGAAGTCACAGCATGGAGGTGTGTGAAGTCAGAATGGAGATGTGTGAAGTCATAGAATGGAGGTGTGTGAAGACACAATGCAGGTGTGTGAACTCATAGAATGGAGGTGGGTGAAGTCACAATGCAGGTGTGTGAAGTCATAGAATGGAGTTGTGTGAACTCAGAAAGGAGGTGTGTGAAGTCACAGAATAGAGGTGTGTGAAGTCATACAATATAGGTGTGTGAAGTCACAGAATGGAGGTGTGTGAATTCATAGAATGGAGGTGTGTGAAGTCATAGAATGGAGGTGTGTGAAGTCACAGAATAGAGGTGTGTGAAGTAACAGAATGAAGGTGTGTGAAGTCACAGAATGGAAGTGGGTGAACTCACAATGGAGGTGTTTGAAGTCACAGAAGGGAGGTGTGTGAAGTCAGAAGGGAGGTGTGTGAAGTCACAGAATAGAGATGTGTGAACTCAGAATGGAGGTGTGTGAATTCACAGAATGGAGGTTTGTGAAGGCATAGAATGGAGTTGTGTGAGGTCATAGAATGGATGTTTCTGAAGTAAGAATGAAGGTGTGTGAAGTCATAGAATGGAGTTGTGTGAAGTCATAGAATGGAGGTGTGTGAAGTCAAAGAATGGAGGTATCTGAAGTCAGAATGGAGGTGTGAAGTCATCTAATAGAGGTGGGTGAAGTCATAGAATAGAGGTGAGTGAAGTCAGAATGGAGGTGTGTGAAGTCATAGAATGGAGGTATGTGAACTCATAGAATGGAGGTTTGTGATGTCACAATGGAAGTGTGTGAAGTCACAGAATGGAGGTGTGTGAAGTCATACATTGGTGTGTGAGGTCAGAATGGAGGTGTGTGAAGTCACAGAATGGAGGTGTGTGAAATCAGATTGCAGGTGTGTGAAGTCATAGATGGAGGTGTGTGACGTCATAGTATGGAGGTGTGTGAAATCATAGAATGGAGTTTTGTGAATTCACAGAATGGAGGAGTGTGAAGTCAGAATGGCGGAGTGTGAAGTCATAGAATGGAGGTGTGAGAACTCACAATGGAGGTGTGTGAAGACATAGAATGGAGGTGTGTGAAGTCACAAATTGGAGGTGTGTGAAGTCATAGAATGGAGGTGTGTGAAGTCATAGAATGGATGTTTGTGAAGTAAGAATGAAGGTGTGTGAAGTCACAGAATGGAAGTGTGTGAAATCACAGAATGGAGGTGTGTGAAGTCATAGAATGGAGCTGTGTGAATTCAGAATGGAGGTGTGTGCGGTCATAGAATGGATGTTTCTGAAGTAGGAATGAAGGTGTGTGAAGTCATAGAATGGAGGTGTGTGAAGTCAAAATGGAGGTGTGTGAACTCAAAGAATGGAGGTGTGTGAACTCATAGAATGGAGGTGTGTGACGTCATGGAATGGAGGTGTGTGAAGTCCAAGAATGGAGGAGTGTGAAGTCAAACAATGGCGGTGTGTGAAGTCACAGAATGGAGGTGTGTGAAGTCACAGAATGCAGGTGTGTGAAGTCACAGAATGGAGGTGTGTGAAGTCAAAATGGTGGTGTGTGAATTCACAAATGGAGGTGTGTGAAGTCAGAATGGAGCTGAGTGAAGTCATAGAATGGAGGTGGGTGAGGGCAGAATGGAAGTGTGTGAACTCGTAGAATGGAGGTGTGTGAAGTCAAAATGGAGGTGTGTGAAGTCATAGAATGGTGGTTCTTGATGTGAAAGAATGGAGGTGTGTGAAGTCATAGACAGGAGGTGTGTGAACTCAGATTCTAGGTGTGTGAAATCACAGAAAGCAGGTGTGTCAACTCAGAAACGAGGTGTGTGAAGTCATAGAATGGAGGTGTGTGAAGTCATAGAATCGAAGTATGTGAAATCATAGAATGGAGGTGTGTGAAATCAGAATGGAGATGTGTGAAGTCATAGAATGGAGGTGTGTGAAGTCACAATGCAGGTGTGTGAACACACAGAATTGAGGTGGGTGAAGTCACAATGCAGGTGTGTGAAGTCATAGAATGGAGGTGTGTGAAGTCATAGAATGGAGGTGGTAAAGTGACAGAATGGAGGTGTGTGAAGTTATAGAATGGAGGTGTGTGAATTCACAGAATGGTGGTGTGTGAAGTCATAGAATGGAGGGGTGTGAAGCCATAGAATGGAGGTGTGTTAAGTCAAGGAATGGAGGTGTGGAAGTCACAGAATGGAGGTGTGTGAAGTCACAGAATGGAGGTGTGTGAACTGAGAATGGAGGTGTGTGAAGTCACAGAATGGAGGTGTGTGAATTCATAGAAGGGAGGTGTGTGAAGTCATAGAATGGAGGGGTGTGAAGTCACATAATGGAGGTGTGTGAAGTCACAGAATGGAGGTGTGTGAAGTCACAGAATGGAAGTGGGTGAACTCACAATGGAGGTGTGTGAAGTCACAGAATGGAGGTGTGTGAAGTCATAGAAGGGAAGTGTGTGAAGTCATAGAATGTAGGTGTGTGAAGTCACAGAATGGAAGTGTGTGAAGTCAAAATAGAGGTGTGTGAAGTCAGAGAATGGAGGTGTGTGAAGTCAATGAATGGAGGTGTATGAAGTCATGGAATGGAGGTTTGTGAAGTCAAACATTGGAAGTGTGTGAAGTTACAGAATGGAGGGGTGTGAAGTCATAGAATGGAGGTGTGTGAAGTCACAGAATGGAGGTGTGTGAAGTCAAAATGGAGGTGTGTGAATTCAAAGAATGGATGTGTTTGAAGTCATAGAATGGAGGTGTATGAAGTCATGGAATGGAGGTTTGTGAAGTCAAACATTGGAAGTGTGTGAAGTTACAGAATGGAGGGGTGTGAAGTCATAGAATGGAGGTGTGTGAAGTCAGAGAATGGAGGTGTGTGAAGTCAGAATGCAGGTGTGTGAAGTCATAGAATGGAGATGTGTGAAGTCATAGAATGGAGGTGTGTGAAATCAGAATGGAGATGTGTGAAGACATAGAATGGAGGTGTGTGAAGACACAATGCAGGTGTGTGAAGTCATAGAATGGAGGTGGGTGAAGTCACAATGCAGGTGTGTGAAGTCATAGAATGGAGTTGTGTGAACTCAGAAAGCAGGTGTGTGAAGTCACAGAATAGAGGTGTGTGAAGTCATACAATGGAGGTGTGTGAAGTCACAGAATGGAGGTGTGTGAAGTCATAGAATGGAGGTGTGTGAAGTCATAGAATGGAGGTGTGTGAAGTCACAGAATGGAGGTGTGTGAAGTAACAGAATGGAGGTGTGTGAAGTCACAGAATGGAAGTGGGTGAAGTCACAATGGAGGTGTTTGAAGTCACAGAAGGGAGGTGTGTGAAGTCAGAAGGGAGGTGTGTGAAGTCACAGAATGGAGATGTGTGAACTCAGAATGGAGGTGTGGGAAGTCACAGAATGGAGGTTTGTGAAGTCATAGAATGGAGGTGTGTGAGTTCATAGAATGGATGCTTCTGAAGTAAGAATGAAGGTGTGTGAAGTCATAGAATGGAGGTGTGTGAAGTCATAGAATGGAGGTGTGTGAAGTCACAGAATGGAGGTGTGTGAAGTCAGAATGGAGCTGTGAAGTCATAGAATAGAGGTGGGTGAAGTCATAGAAAGGAGTTGTGGGAAGTAATAGAATAGAGGAGTGTGAAGTCATAGAATGGAGGTGAGTGAAGTCACAGATTCGAGGTCTGTGAAGACATAGAATGGAGCTGTGTGATGTCAGAATTGAGGAGTGTGAAGTCCTAGAATGGACGTGTGTGAACTCATAGAATGGAGGTGTGTGACGTCACAATGGAAGTGTGTGAAGTCACAGAATGGAGGTGTGTGAAGTCATATATTGGAGGTGTGTGAAGTCAGAATGGAGTTGTGTGAAGTCACAGAATGGAGGTGTGTGAACTCAGAATGGAGGTGTTTGAAGTCATAGATGGAGGTGTGTGAAGTCACAGTATGGAGGTGTGTGAAATCATAGAATGGAATTTTGTGAATTCACAGAATGGAGCTGTGTGAAGTCAGAATGGAGGAGTGTGAAGTCATAGAATGGAGGTGTGTGAAGTCAGAATGGAGGTGTGTGAACTCATAGAATGGACGTGTGTGAAGTCACAATGGAGGTGTGTGAAGACATAGAATGGAGGTGTGTGAAGTCACAGAATGGAGGAGTGTGAAGTCATAGAATGGAGGTGTGTGAAGTCATAGAATGGTGGTGTGTGAAGTCATAGAATGGATGTTTCTGAAGTAAGAATGAAGGTGTGTGAAGCCATGGAATGGAGGTGTGTGAAGTCAAAATGGAGGTGTGTGAACTCATAGAATGGAGGTGTGTGAAGTCACAGAATGGAGGTGTGTGAAGTCAGAATGGAGGTGTGAAGTCATAGAATGGGGGTGGGTGAAGTCATGGAAAGGAGGTGTGGGAAGTCTTAGAATGGAGAGGTGTGAAGTCATAGAGTGGAGATGAGTGAAGTCACATATTCAAAGTCTGTGAAGTCATAGAATGGAGGTTTGTGAAGTCAGAATGGAGGTGTGTGAACTCATAGAATGGAGGTGTGTGAAGTCACAATGGAGGTGTGTGAAGTCAAAGAATGGAGGTATTTGAAGTCACAGAAAGGAGGTGTGTGAAGTCATAGAATGGAGGTGTGTGAAGTCAGAATGGAGGTGTGTGAAGTCACAGAATGGAGGTGTGTGAAGTCAGGGAATGGAGGTGTGTGAAGTCACAGAATGGAGGTGTGTGAACTCAGAATGAAGGTGTGTGAAGTCACAGAATGGAGGTATGTGAAGTCCTAGAATGGAAGTGTGTGAAGTCATAGAATGGAGGTGTGTGAAGTAAGAATGGAGGTGTGTGAAGTCAGAGAATGGAGGTGTTTGAAGTCATAGAATGGAGGTGTGTGAAGTCATAGAATGGAGGTGTGTGAAGTCACAGAATGGAGGTGTGTGAAGTCACGGTATGGAGGTGTGTGAAGTCACAGAATGGAGGTGTGTGAACTCAGAATGGAGGTGTGAGAAGTCACAGAATGGAGGTGTGTGAAGTCATAGAATGGAAGTGTGTGAAGTCATAGAATGGAGGTTTGTGAAGTAAGAATGGAGGTGTGTGAAATCACCGAATGGAGTTGTGTGAACTCAGAATGGAGGTGTGTGAATTCACAGAATGGAGGTTTGTGAAGGCATAGAATGGAGTTGTGTGAGGTCATAGGATGGATGTTTCTGAAGTAAGAATGAAGGTGTGTGAAGTCATAGAATGGAGGTGTGTGAAGTCATAGAATGGAGGTGTGTGAAGTCAAAGAATGGAGGTATCTGAAGTCAGAATGGAGGTGTGAAGTCATCTAATAGAGGTGGGTGAAGTCATAGAAAGGAGGTGTGGGAAGTCATAGAATGGAGCAGTGTGAAGTCATAGAGTGGAGGTGAGTGAAGTCACAGATTCGAGGTCTGTGAAGTCATAGAATAGAGGTGTGTGAAGTCAGAATGGAGGTGTGTGAAGTCATAGAATGGAGGTATGTGAACTCATAGAATGGAGGTTTGTGATGTCACAATGGAAGTGTGTGAAGTCACAGAATGGAGTTGTGTGAAGTCAGAATTTAGATGTGTGAAGTCATTGAATGGAGGTGTGTGAAGTCACAGAATGGAGGTGTGTGAACTCAGATTGGAGGTGTGTGAAGTCATAGATGGAGGTGTGTGACGTCATAGTATGGAGGTGTGTGAAATCATAGAATGGAGTTTTGTGAATTCACAGAATGAAAGAGTGTGAAGTCAGAATGGCGAAGTGTGAAGTCATAGAATAGAGGTGTGTGAAGTTAGAATGGAGGTGTGTGAACTCAGAGAACGGAGGTGTGTGAAGTCATCATGGAGGTGTGTGAAGACATAGAATGGAGGTATGTGAAGTCACAGAATGGAGGTTTGTTAAGTCAAAATGGTGGTGTGTGAATTCACAAATGGAGTTGTGTGAAGTCAGAATGGAGCTGAGTGCAGTCTAGAATGGAGGTGGGTGAGGGCAGAATGGAAGTGTGTGAACTCGTAGAATGGAGGTGTGTGAAGTCAAAATGGAGGTGTGTGAAGTCATAGAATGGTGGTTATTGATGTCAAGGAATGGAGGTGTGTGAAGTCATAGACGGAAGGTGTGTGAACTCAGATTGGAGGTGTGTGAAATCACAGAAAGCAGGTGTGTCAACTCAGAAACGAGGTGTGTGAAGTCATAGAATGGAGGTGTGTGAAGTCATGGAATCGAAGTATGTGAAATCATAGAATGGAGGTTTGTGAAGTCAAAATGGAGATGTGTGAAGTCATAGAATGGAGGTGTGTGAAGTCACAATGCAGGTGTGTGAACTCATAGAATTGAGGTGGGTGAAGTCACAATGCAGGTGTGTGAAGTCTTAGAATGGAGGTGTGTGAAGTCATAGAATGGAGGTGGTGAAGTGACAGAATGGAGGTGTGTGAAGTTATAAAATGTAGGTGTGTGAAGTCACAGAATGATGGTGTGTGAAGTCATACAATGGAGGGGTGTGAAGTCATAGAATGGAGGTGTGTTAAGTCATAGAATGGAGGTGTGGAAGTCACAGAATGGAGGTGTGTGAAGTCACAGAATGGAGGTGTGTGAACTGAGAATGGAGGTGTGTGAAGTCACAGAATGGAGGTGGGTGAAGTCATACAATGGACGTGTGTGAAATCACAGAATGGAGGGGTGTGAATTCATAGAAGGGAGGTGTGTGAAGTCATAGAATGGAGGGGTGTGAAGTCACATAATGGAGGTGTGTGAAGTCACAGAATGGAGTTGTGTGAAGTCACAGAATGGAAGTGGGTGAACTCACAATGGAGGTGTGTGAAGTCACAGAATGGAGGTGTGTGAATTCATAGAAGGGAGGTGTGTGAAGTCATAGAATGGAGGTGTGTGAAGTCACAGAATGGAAGTGTTTGAAGTCAAAATGGAGGTGTGTGAAGTCAGAGAATGGAGGTGTGTGAAGTCAATGAATGGACTTGTGTGAAGTCAAATTGTGGTGTGTGAAGTCAAAGAATGGATGTGTGTGAAGTCACAGAATGGAGGAGTGTGAAGTCAAAATGGAGGTGTGTGAAGTCAAAGAATGGATGGGTTTGAAGTCATAGAATGGAGGTGTATGAAGTCATGGAATGGAGGTTTGTGAAGTCAAATATTGGAAGTGTGTGAAGTTGCAGAATGGAGGTGTGTGAAGTCATAGAATGGAGGTGTGTGAAGTCAGAGAATGGAGGTGTGTGAAGTCAGAATGCAGGTGTGTGAAGTCATAGAATGGAGATGTGTGAAGTTATAGAATGGAGGTGTGTGAATCATAGAATGGAGGTGTGTGAAGTCAAAGAATGGAGGTGTGTGAAGTCATAGAATGGAGGTGTGTGACGTCACAGCATGGAGGTGTGTGAAGTCAGAATTTAGATGTGTGAAGTCATGGAATGGAGGTGTGTGAAGTCACAATGCAGATGTGTGAACTCATAGAATGGAGGTGGGTGAAGTCACAATGCAGGTGTGTGAAGTCATAGAATGGAGTTGTGTGAACTCAGAAATGAGGTGTGTGAAGTCACAGAATAGAGGTGTGTGAAGTCACAGAATGGAGGTGTGTGAAGTCACAGAATGGAGGTGTGTGAATTCATAGAATGGAGGTGTGTGAAGTCACAATGCAGGTGTGTGAACTCATAGAATTGAGGTGTGTGAAGTCATAATGGAGGTGTGTGAAGACATAGAATGGAGGTGTGTGAAGTCACAGAATGAAGGTGTGTGAAGTCAAAATGGTGGTGTGTGAATTCACAAATGGAGGTGTGTGAAGTCAGAATGGAGCTGAGTGCAGTCTAGAATGGAAGTGGGTGAGGGCAGAATGGAAGTGTGTGAATTCGTAGAACGGAGGTGTGTGAAATCAAAATGGAGGTGTGTGAAGTCATAGAATGGTGGTTTTTGATGTCAAGGAATGGAGGTGTGTGAAGTCATAGACGGGAGGTGTGTGAACTCAGATTGGAGGTGTGTGAAATCACAGAAAGCAGGTGTGTCAACTCAGAAGCGAGGTGTGTGAAGTCATAGAATGGAGGTGTGTGAAGTCATAGAATCGAAGTATGTGAAATCATAGAATGGAGGTGTGTGAAGTCAGAATGGAGATGTGTGAAGTCATAGAATGGAGGTGTGTGAAGTCACAATGCAGGTGTGTGAACTCATAGAATTGAGGTGGGTGAAGTCACAATGCAGGTGTGTGAAGTCTTAGAATGGAGGTGTGTGAAGTCATAGAATGGAGGTGGTGAAGTGACAGAATGGAGGTGTGTGAAGTCACAGAATGATGGTGTGTGAAGTCATACAATGGAGGGGTGTGAAGTCATAGAATGGAGGTGTGTTAAGTCATAGAATGGAGGTGTGGAAGTCACAGAATGGAGGTGTGTGAAGTCACAGAATGGAGGTGTGTGAACTGAGAATGGAGGTGTGTGAAGTCACAGAATGGAGGTGTGTGAAGTCATACAATGGAGGTGTGTGAAGTCACAGAATGGAGGGGTGTGAATTCATAGAAGGGAGGTGTGTGAAGTCATAGAATGGAGGGGTGTGAAGTCACATAATGGAGGTGTGTGAAGTCACAGAATGGAGGTGTGTGAAGTCACAGAATGGAAGTGGGTGAACTCACAATGGAGGTGTGTGAAGTCACAGAATGGAGGTGTGTGAATTCATAGAAGGGAGATGTGTGAAGTCATAGAATGGACTTGTGTGAAGTCACAAAATGGAAGTGTTTGAAGTCAAAATGGAGGTGTGTGAAGTCAGAGAATGGAGGTGTGTGAAGTCAATGAATGGACTTGTGTGAAGTCAAATTGTGGTGTGGAAAGTCAAAGAATGGATGTGTGTGAAGTCACAGAATGGAGGTGTGTGAAGTCAAAATGGAGGTGTGTGAAGTCAAAGAATGGATGTGTTTGAAGTCATAGAATGGAGGTGTATGAAGTCATGGAATGGAGGTTTGTGAAGTCAAACATTGGAAGTGTGTGAAGTTACAGAATGGAGGTGTGTGAAGTCAGAGAATGGAGGTGTGTGAAGTCAGAGAATGGAGGTGTGTGAAGTCAGAATGCAGGTGTGTGAAGTCATAGAATGGAGATGTGTGAAGTTATAGAATGGAGGTGTGTGAAGTCATAGATTGGAAGTGTGTGAGGTCATAGATTGGAGGTGTGTGAAGTCACAGAGGGAGGTGTGTGAAGTCACAGAATGGAGTTCTATGAAGTCACAGTGGAGGTGTGTGAATCATAGAATGGAGGTGTGTGAAGTCAAAGAATGGAGGTGTGTGAAGTCATAGAATGGAGGTGTGTGAAGTCACAGCATGGAGGTGTGTGAAGTCAGAACATAGATGTGTGAAGTCAGGGAATGGACGTGTGTGAAGTCACAATGCAGATGTGTGAACTCATAGAATGGAGGTGGGTGAAGTCACAATGCAGGTGTGTGAAGTCATAGAATGGAGTTGTGTGAACTCAGAAATGAGGTGTGTGAAGTCACAGAATAGAGGTGTGTGAAGTCATACAATGGAGGTGTGTGAAGTCACAGAATGGAGGTGTGTGAATTCATAGAATGGAGGTGTGTGAAGTCATAGAATGGAGGTGTGTGAAGTCACAGACTGGGGGTGTGTGAAGTAACAGAATGGAGGTGTGTGAAGTCACAGAATGGAAGTGGGTGAACTCACAATGGAGGTGTTTGAAGTCACAGAAGGGAGGTGTGTGAAGTCAGAAGGGAGGTGTGTGAAGTCACAGAATGGAGATGTGTGAACTCAGAATGGAGGTGTGGGAAGTCACAGAATGGAGGTTTGTGAAGTCTTAGAATGGAGGTGTGTGAGGTCATAGAATGGAAGTTTCAGAAGTAAGAATGAAGGTGTGTGAAGTCATAGAATGGAGTTGTGTGAAGTCATAGAATGGAGGTGTGTGAAGTCACAGAATGGAGGTGTGTGAAGTCACATATTCAAAGTCTGTGAAGTCATAGAATGGAGGTTTGTGAAGTCAGAAGGGAGGTGTGTGAACTTATAGAATGGAGGTATTTGAAGTCACAGAATGGAGGTGTGTGAAGTCATAGAATGGAGGTGTGTGAAGTCAGAATGGAGGTGTGTGAAGTCACAGAATGGAGGTGTGTGAAGTCACAGAATGGATGTGTGTGAAGTCAGGGAATGGAGGTGTGTGAAGTCACCGAATGGAGTTGTGTGAGCTCAGAATGGAGGTGTGTGATGTCAGAGAATGGAGGTGTTTGAAGTCATAGAATGGAGATGTGTGAAGTCACAGAATGGAGGTATCTGAAGTCAGAATTGAGGTGTGAAGTCATAGAATAGAGGTGGGTGAAGTCATAGAAAGGAGGTGTGGGAAGTCATAGAATGGAGCAGTGTGAAGTCATAGAATGGAGGTGAGTGAAGTCACAGTTTCGAGGTCTGTGAAGTCATAGATTGGAGGTCTGTGAAGTAAGAATGGAGGTGTGTGAAGTCATAGAATGGAGGTGTGTGACGTCAAAATGGAAGTGTGTGAATTCACCAAATGGAGGTGTGTGAAGTCATACATTGCTGTGTGAAGTCAGAATGGAGGTGTGCGAATTCACAGAATTGAGGTGTGTGAACTCAGAATGGAGGTGTGTGAAGTCATAGATGGAGTTGTGTGACGTCATAGTATGGAGGTGTGTGAAATCATAGAATGGAGTTGTGTGAATTCACAGAATGGAGGAGTGTGAAGTCAGAATGGCGGAGTGTGAAGACATAGAATGGAGGTGTGTGAAGTCACAATGGAGGTGTGTGAAGACATAGAATGGAGGTGTGTGAAGTCACAAATTGGAGGTGTGTTAAGTCATAGAATGGAAGTGTGGGAAGTCACAGAATGGAGGTGTGTGAAGTCATAGAATGGAGCTGTGTGACTTCAGAATGGAGGTGTGTGCAGTCATAGAATGGATGTTTCTGAAGTCGGAATGAAGGTGTGTGAATTCAGAGAATGGAGGTGTGTGAAGTCAAAATGGAGGTGTGTGAACTCAAAGAATGGAGGTGTGTGAAGTCACAGAATGGAGGTGTGAAGTCACAGAATGGAGGTGTGTGAATTCACAGAATGGAGGTATGTGAAGTCAAAATTGTGGTGTGTGAATTCACAAATGGAGGTGTGTGAAGTCAGAATGGAGCTGAGTGAAGTCATAGAATGGAGGTCGGTGAGGGCAGAATGGAAGTGTGTGAACTCTTAGAATGGAGGTGTGTGAAGTGATAGGATGGAGGTGTGTGCAGTCATAGAATGGATGTTTCTGAAGTAGGAATGAAGGTGTGTGAAGTCATAGAATGGAGGTGTGTGAAGTCAAAATGGAGGTTTGTGAACTCAAAGAATGGAGGTGTGTGAAGTCATGGAATGGAGGTGTGTGAAGTCCAAGAATGGAGGTGTGTGAAGTCAAACAATGGTGGTGTGTGAAGTCACAGAATGGAGGTGTGTGAAGTCACAGAATGGAGGTGTGTGAAGTCAAAATGGAGGTGTGTGAAGTCATAGAATGGTGGTTTTTGATGTCAAAGAATGGAGGTGTGTGAAGTCATAGAATGGAGGTGTGTGAACTCAGATTGGAGGTGTGTGAAATCACAGAAGGGAGGTGTGTCAAATCAGAAACTAGGTGTGTGAAGTCATAGAATGGAGGTGTGTGAAGTCACAGAATGAAGGTGTGTGAAGTCATAGAAGGAGGTGTCTGAAGTCACAGAATGGAGGTGTGTGAAGACACAGAATGGAGGTGTGTGAACTCAGAGAGGAGGTGTGTAAAGTCACAGAATGGAGGTGTGTGAAGTCAAAGAATGGAAGTGTGTGAAGTCATAGAATGGAGGTGTGTGAAGTCAGAATGGAGGTGTGTGAAGTCACAGAATGGATGTTTGTGAACCCAGAATGGAGGTGTGTGAAGTCACAGAATGGAGGTTTGTGAAGTCATAGAATGGAGGTGTACGAAGACATAGAATGGATGTTGCTGAAGTAAGAATGAAGGTGTGTGAAGTCATAGAATGGAGGTGTCTGAAGTAATAGAATGGATGTTGCTGAAGTAAGAATGAAGGTGTGTGAACTCATAGAATGGAGGTGTATGAACTCATAGAATGGAGGTGTGTGAATTCATAGAACAGAGGTGTGTAAAGTCACAGAATGGAGGTCTGTAAAGTCAGAGAGTGGAGGTGTGTGAAGGCACAGAATGGAGGGGTGTGAAGTCAAAGAATGGAGGAATGTGAAGTCACAGAATGGAGATGTGTGAAGTGAGAATACAGGTGTGCGAAGTCATAGAATGGAGGTGTGTGAAGTCAGAATGGAGCTGTGTGAACTCATAGAATGGAGGTGTCGAAGTCACAATGGAGATGTGTGAAGTCATAGAAGGGTGGTTTTTGAAGTCACAGAATGGAGGTGTGTAAAGTTAGATTAGAAGTATGTGAAGTCACAAAATGGAGGTGTGTCAACTCAGAAATGAGGTATGTGAAGTCATAGAATGGAGGTGTGTGAAGTCACAGAATTGAAGTGGGTGAATTCAAAATGGAGGTGTGTGAAGTCACAGAATGGAGTTGTGTGAAGTCATAGAATGGAAGTGTGTGAAGTCATAGAATGGACGTGTGTGAAGTCAGAATGGAGGTGTGTGAAGTCAGAGAATGGAGGTGTGTGAACCCAGAATGGAGGTGTGTGAAGTCACAGAATGGAGGTTTGTGAAGTCATAGAATGGAGGTGTATGAAGTCATAGAATGGATGTTGCTGAAGTAAGAATGAAGGTCTGTGAAGTCATAGAATGGAGGTTTCTGAAGTCATAGAATGGATGTTGCTGAAGTAAGAATGAAGGTGTGTGAACTCATAGAATGGAGGTGTGTGAACTCATAGATTCGAGGTGTGTGAATTCATGGAACGGAGGTGTGTGAAGTCAAAGAATGGAGGTGTATGATGTCAAACAATGGAAGTGTGTGAAGTCATAGAATGGAGGTGTGTGAAGTCTTGGAATGGAGGTGTGTGAAGTCATAGAATGGAGGTGTGTGAAGTCACAGAAGGGAGATGTGTGAAGTCACAGAATGGAGGTCTGTAAAGTCACAGAGTGGAGGTGTGTGAAGGCACAGAATGGAGGGGTGTGAAGTCAAAGAATGGAGGAATATGTAGTCACAGAATGGAGATGTGTGAAGTGAGAATACAGGTGTGCGAAGTCATAGAATGGAGGTGTGTGAAGTCAGAATGGAGCTGTGTGAACTCATACAATGGAGGTGTCGAAGTCACAATGGAGATGTGTGAAGTCATAGAATGGTGGTTTTTGAAGTTACAGAATGGAGGTGTGTGAAGTCATAGAATGGAGGTGTGTGAAGTTAGATTAGAGGTATGTGAAGTCACAAAATGGAAGTGTGTCAACTCAGAAATGAGGTATGTGAAGTCATAGAATGGAGGTGTGTGAAGTCACAGAATGGAAGTGGGTGAACTCAAAATGGAGGTGTGTGAAGTCACAGAATGGAGGTGTGTGAATTCATAGAAGGGAGGTGTGTGAAATCATAGAATGGAGGTGTGTGAAGTCACAGAATGGAAGTGTGTGAAGTCAAAATGGAGGTGTGTGAAGTCAAAATGGAGGTGTGTGAACACATAGAATGGAGGTGTGTGAAGTCACAGAATGGAGGTGTGTGAAGTCAGAATGGAGGTGTGAAGTCATAGAATGGGGGTGGGTGAAGTCATTGAAAGGAGGTGTGGGAAGTCATAGAATGGAGAAGTGTGAAGTCATAGAGTGGAGGTGAGTGAAGTCACATATTCAAAGTCTGTGAAGTCATAGAATGGAGGTTTGTGAAGTCAGAAGGGAGGTGTGTGAACTTATAGAATGGAGGTATTTGAAGTCACAGAATGGAGGTGTGTGAAGTCATAGAATGGAGGT
>JANJXV010001230.1:102500-169498 GCA_024803745.1 Megascapheus bottae | reverse complement strand
AGGGTAGGGGTTAGGGTTAGGTTTAGGGTAAGGTTTAGGGTTAGGTTTAGGGTAAGGGTAAAGTTGAGGGTTAGGGTTAGGGTTAGGGTAAGGTTTAGGGTTAGGGTTGGGGATAGGGTAGGGTTTAGGGGTAAGGGTAAGTGTTAGGGTAAGTGTTAGGGTTAGGATAAGGGTAAGGATTAGGGTTAGGGTTAGGGTTAGGGGTTAGGGTTAGGGTTAGGGTTAGGTTTAGGTTTAGGGTTAGGTTTAGGTTAAGGGTAAGGGTTAGGGTTAGGGTTAGGGTTAGTGATAGGTTTAGGGTTAGGGTTAGGGTAAGGGCGAGGGTTAGGGTTAGGGATAGGGTTAAGTTTAGAGTTAGGGTTAGGGTTAGGGTTAGGTTTAAGTTTAGGGTTAGGGTAAGGGTAAGGGTTATGGTTATGGTTATGGTTAGGGTTAGGGTTAGGTTTAATGTTAGGGTTAGGGTTAGGGTTAGGGTAAGGGTTAGGGTTAGGGTTAGGGTAAGGTTTAGGGTTTGGGTTAGGGTTAGAGTTAGGTTTAAGCTTAGGGTAAGGGTAAGCGTTAGGGTTAGGGTTAGGGTAAGGGTTAGGGTTAGAGGATAGGGTTAGTGTTTGGGTTAGGCTTATGGTAAGGGTTAGGTTTAGGGTTAGGGTAAGGGTTAGGGTTAGGGTAAGTGTTAGGGTTAGGGTTAGTGTTAGGGTAAGGTTAAGTGTTAAGGTTAGGGTTAGGGTTAGGGTAAGTTTTAGGGTTAGAGTTAGGGTTAGGATAAGGATTAGGGTTACGGTTAGGGTTAGGGTAATTGTTAGGGTAAGGGTTAGGTTTAGGGTTAGGTTTAGGGTTGGGGTTAAGTTTATGGTTAGGGTTAGGGTAAGGGCAATGGTTAGGGTTAGAGTTAGGGTAAGTGTTAGGGTTAGGGTTAGGGTTAGGGTTATGGTTAGGGTTAGATATAGGTTTAGGGTTAGGGTTAGGTTTAGGGTAAGGGTTACGGTTAGGTTTCGGGTTAGGGTTCGCATAAGGGTAAGGGTAAGAGTTAGGTTTAGGTTTAGGGTTAGGCTTAGGGTTAGGGTTATGGTTAGGGTTAGGGTAAGGATAAGGGTTAGGATTAAGGTTAGGTTTAGGGTTAGGGTTAGGGTTTGGGTTAGGTTTAAGGTTAGGGTTAGGGTTAATATAAGGGTAAGGGTTAGGGTTAATGTTAGGGTTAGCTTTAAGGTTAGGGTAAGGGTAAGGGTTAGGGTAGGGTTAGGGTTAGGGTTAGGGTTAGGGGAAGGGTTAGGGTTGGGGTTAGGGTAAGGATTAGGGTTAGGGTAAGTGTTATGGTTAGGGTTAGGGTTAGGGTAAGGATTAGGGTAAGGATTAGGGTTAGGGTAAGGGTTAGGGTTAGGTTTAGGATTAGGGTAAGGATTAGGGTTAGGGTTAGGGTTAGGTTTAGTGTTAGGGTTAGGGTAAGGGTAAGGGTTAGAGTTAAGGTTAGAGTTTGGGTTAGTGTTAGGGTTAGAATAAGGTTTACGGTTAGGTTTAGGGTTAGGGTTAGCGTAAGGGTAAGGGTTAGGTTTTGGGTAAGGGTTAGGCTTAGGTTAGGGTTATGGTTAGGGTTAGGGTAAGGATAAGGGTAAGGGTTAAGGTTAGGTTTAGGGTTAGGGTTAGGGTTCGTGCTAGGGTTAAGATTAGGGTTATGGTTAATGTAATGTAAGGGTTAGGGTTAGGTTTAAGGTTAGGGTAAGGGTAAGGGTTAGGGTCGGGTTAGGGTTAGGATTAGGGTTAGGGGAAGTGTTAGGATTAGGGTTAGGGTTAGGGAGGGGTTAGGGTAAGCGTAAGTTTTAGGGTTAGGGGTAGGGTTAGGAAAAGGGTAAGAGTTATGGTTATGGTTAGGGTTAGGGTTAGGGGTTAGTGTGAGGGTTAGGGTTGGCGGTTAGGTTTAGGGTTAGTGTTAGGATTAGGGTTAGGGTTAGGGTTAGGGTAAGGGTTACGGTTAGGTTTCGGGTTATGGTTCGAGTAAGGGTAAGGGTAAGGGTTAGGTTTAGGGTTAGGTTTAGGCTTAGGGTTAGGGTTATGGTTAGGGTTAGGGTAAGGATAAGGTTTAGGATTCAGGTTAGGTTTAGGGTTAGGGTTAGGGTTCGGGTTAGGGTTAAGTTTAGGGTTAGGGTTAATGTAAGGGTAAGGGTTAGAGTTAGGGTTAGGGTTAGGTTTAAGGTTAGGGTAAGGGTAAGGGTTAGGGTAGGGTTAGGGTTAGGGTTAGGGTTAGGGGAAGGGTTAGGGTTAGGCTTAGGGTTAGGGTAAGGATTAGGGTTAGGGTAAGGGTTATGGGTAGGGTTAGGTTTAGGGTAAGTATTAGGGTAAGGATTAGGGTTAGGGTAAGGGTTATGGTTAGGGTTAGGATTAGGGTAAGGATTAGGGTTAGGGTTAGGGTTAGGTTTAGGGTTAGGGTTAGCGTAAGGGTAAGGGTTAGGTTTTGGGTTAGGGTTAGGGTTAGCGTTAGGGTTATGGTTAGGGTTAGGGTAAGGATAAGGTTTAGGGTTGAGGTTAGGTTTAGGGTTAGGGTTCGTGTTAGGGTTAAGATTAGGGTTAGGGTTAGTGTAAGGTAAGGGTTAGGGTTAGGGTTAGGTTTAAGGTTAGGGTAAGGGTAAGGGTTAGGGTCTGGTTAAGGTTAGGGTTAGGGTTAGGGGAAGGTTTAGGGTTAGTGTTAGTGTTAGTGAGGGGTTAGGGTAAGCATAAGTTTTAGGGTCAGGGGTAGGGTTAGAAAAAGGGTAAGGGTTATGGTTATGGTTTGTTATAGGGTTAGGTGTTAGTGTGAGGTTTAGGGTTGTCGGTTAGGTTTAGGGTTAGTGTGAGGGTGAGGGTTAGGTTTAGGGTTAGGGTAAGAGTAAGCATTAGGGTTCGGGTTAGGGTTAGGTTAAGGGTAAGTGTTAGGCCTAGGGTTTGGGTAAGGGTTAGGGTTAGGTTTAGGGTTGGGGTTAAGGTTAGGGTTAGGGTTAGGGTAATGGTAAGGGTCAGAGTTAGGTTTAGGGTTAGGGTAAGGGTAAGGGTTAGGTTTAGGGTTAGGTGTTAGGGTTAGGGTTAGGGTTAGGTGAAGGGTTAGGGTTAGGGTAAGGGTAAGGGTAGGGTTAGGGTTAGGGTTAGTGTTAGGTTTAGGGTTATGGTTAGGGAAAGTTGCGGGTTAGGGCTAGGGTTAGGGTTTGGGTTAGGTATAAGCTTCGGGTTAGTGTTAGGGTTAGGGTTTGGTTTAGGGTCAGGTTTAGGGTTAGGGTAAAGGTAAGGGTTAGGGTTTGGGTTAGGGAAAAAGTAAGGGTTAGGGATAGGGTTAGGGTTAGGGTAAGAATTAGGGTTAGGGTTAGTGTAGGGTAAGGGTTAGGGATAGGTTTAGGGTTGGGATAAGGTTACGGTTAGGGTTAGGGTAAGAGTAAGGGTTAGGTTAGGGTTAGGGTTGGGTTAAGGTTAGGGTTAAGGTTAGGGTTAGGTTTAGGTTTAAGGTTAGGTTTAGGGTTAGGGTAAGGGTAAGGGTTAGGTTTAGGGTTAGGGTTAGGGAAAGGGTAAGGGTTAGGGGTAGGGTTAGGGTTAGGTTTAGGGTTAGGGTTAGGGTTAGTGTTAGGGTAACGGTAAGGGTAAGGGTTAGGGTTAGGGTTAGGTTTAGGGTACGGGTAAGGGTTAGGGTTAGGGTTAGGGTTAGGGTAAGGGTAAGCGTTAGGGTTAGGGTTAGTGTTAGGGTAATGGTTAGGGTTAGGTTTAGAGTTAGGGTTAGAGTAAGGACAAGGGTTAGGTTTAGGGTTAGGGTTAGGTTTAGGGTTAGGATTAGGGTAAGGATAAGGGTTAGGGTTAGGATTATGGTTAGGGTTAGGGTAAGGGTTAGGGTTGGGGTTAGGGTAAGGTTTAGGGCTAGGGTTAGGGTAAGGGTTAGAGTTAGGACTAGGGTTAGGTTTAGAGTTGGGTTAAGGTTATGGTTATGGTTAGGGTTAGGTTAAGGTTAAGGGTTAGGGTTAGGGTTAGGGTTAGTGATAGGTTTAGGGTTAGGGTTAGGGTAAGGGCAAGGGTTAGGGTTAGGGTTAGGGTTAGGGTTAGTGTTAGGGTAGGGGTAAGGGTTAGGTTTAGGGTAAGAGTTAAGATAAGGGTAATGGTTAGGGTTAGGGTTAGGGTTACGTTTAGGGTAAGGTTTAGGTTTAGGTTTACGGTAAGGGTAAGGTTTAGGGTTAGGGTTAGGGATAGGGTAAGGGTTAGGGTTAGGGTTAGGGATAGGGTAGGGTTTAGAGTAAGGGTAAGTGTTAGGGTTAGTGTTAGGGTTAGGTTAAGGGTAAGGATTAGGGTTAGGGTTAGGGTTAGGGGTTAGGGTTAGGGTTAGGGTTAGGTTTAGGGTTAGGTTTAGATTAAGGGTAAGGGTTAGGGTTAAGGTTAGGGTTGGTGATAGGTTTAGCGTTAGGGTTAGGGTAAGGGCAAGGGTTAGGGTTAGGGATAGGGTTAAGTTTAGAGTTAGGTTTAGGGTTAGGGTTAGGTTTAAGTTTAGGGTGAGGGTAAGGGTAAGGTTTAGGGGTAGGGTTAGGGTAAGGTTAATTGTTGAGGTTAGGGTTAGGGTTAGTGATAGGTTTAGGGTTAGGGTTAGGGTAAGGGCAAGGGTTAGGGTTAGGGTTAGGGTTAGTGTTAGGGTAGGGGTAAGGGTTAGGTTTAGGTTAAGAGTTAAGATAAGGGTAAAGGTTAGGGTTAGTGTTAGGGTTAGGGTTAGGTTAAGGGTTAGGGTTAGGGGTTAGGGTTAGTGTTATGGTTAGGATTAGTGTAAGGGTTAGGGTTAGGGTTAGGGTTAGGTAAGGGTTAGGGTTAGGGTTAGGGTTAGGGTAAGTGTTAGGGTTAGGGTTAGGGTTAGGGTAAGGTTAATTGTTGAGGTTAGGGTTAGGGTTAGGGTAAGTTTTAGGGTTAGAATTAGGGTTACGGAAAGGGTAAGTGTTAGGGTTACGGTTAGGTTTAGGGTAAGTTTAAGTGTTAGGGTAAGTGTTAGGGTTAGGGTTAGGTTTAGGGTTGGGGTTAAGTTTAGGTTTAGGGTTAGAATAAGGGTAGTGGTTAGGGGTAGGGTTAGGGTAAGTGTTAGGTGTAGGGATAGGGTTAGGGTTAGGGTAAGGGTTAGGGCCAGGGTTAGGTTTAGGGTAAGGTTTAGGGTTAGGGTTAGTGTTAGGTTTAGAGTTAGGGTTAGGGTTAGGGTTAGGGTAAGGGTAAGGGTTAGGATTAAGATTAGGGTTAGAGTTAGGATAAGTGTTAGGGTTAGGGTAAGGGTATGGGTTACGGTTAGGTTTTGGGCTTAGGGTTAGCGTAAGGGTTAGGGTTAGGGTTAGGGATAGGTACGGGTTAGGGTTAGGGTTAGGGTTAGGGTTAGGGTTAGGGTTAGGGTTAGGGTAAGGGTAAGGGTTAGGATTAAGATTAGGGTTAGAGTTAGCATAAGTGTTAGGGTTAGGGTAAGGGTATGGGTTACGGTTAGGTTTTGGGCTTAGGGTTAGCGTAAGGGTTAGGGTTAGGGTTAGGGATAGGTACGGGTTAGGGTTAGGGTTAGGGTTTCGGTTAGGGTTAGGGTTAAGGTTAGGGTTAGGGTTAGTGTTAGGGTTAGGGTTAAGGTAAGGATAAGGGTTAGGGTTAAGGTTAGGGTTAGGGTTAAGTTTAGGGTTAGGTTTAGGGTTAGGGTTTGTGTAAGGGTAAGGTTTCGCGTTAGGATTAGGGTTAGGGTTAGGGTAAGGGTTAGGATTAGGGATATGGTTAGGGTAAGGTTTAGGTTTAGGGTTAGGGTAAGGGTCAGGGTTAGGGTTAGGATTAGGGTTACGTTTAGGGTTGGGTTAAGGTTAGGGTTAGGGTTGGGGTGAGGGTAAGAGTTAGGGTTAGGCTTAGGTTTAGGGTATGGTTTAGGGTTAAGGTAAGGGTATGTATTAGGGTTAGGGTTAGGGTTAAGGTTAGGGTTGGCGTTAGGGTAAGGGTAAAGGTTAGGGTTAGGGTTAAGGTAAGGGTAAGGTTTAGGGTTAGGGTTAGGGTTAGGTTTAGGGTAAGGGTTAGGGTTAGTTTTAGGGCAAGTTTAAGGTTTTGGGTTAGGGTTAGGTTTAGGGTAACGGTTAGGGTTAAGATTAGGGTTAGGGTAGGGGTTAGGGTAAGGGTAAGTGTTAGGGTTATAGTTAGGGTTAGGATAAGTGTAAATATTAGGGTTAGTGTTAGGGTTAGGGGTTAGGGTTAGGCTTAGGGTTAGGGTTAGGTTAATGTTAAGGGTTAGGGTTAGGGATAGGTTTAGTGATAGGTTTAGGGTTAGGGTTATGGTAAGGGCAAGGGTTAGTGTTAGTGTTAGGGTTAAGTTTAGAGTTAGGGTTAGTTTTAGGGTTAGGGTTAGGCTGAGGGTTAGGGTTTGGGTAAGGGTAAGGGTTAGGTTTGGGGTTATGGTTATGGTTACGTTTAAGGTTAGGGTTAGGGTTAGGGTTAGCTTTAGGGTAAGGGTTAGGGTAAGGGTTAGGGTTAGGGTTAGGGTTAGAGTTAGGGTTAGGGTTAGGGTAAGGGTGAGGGTTAGGGTTAGGGTAAGGGGAAGGGTTAGTGTTGGGGTTAGGGTTAGGGTAAGGATTAGGGTTAGGGTTAGGGTTAGTGTTAGGGTAAGTGTAAGACTTAGGCTTAGGGTTAGGGTTAGGATTAGGGTTAGGTTTAGGGTAAGGGTTAGGGTTAGGGTTAGAGTAAGCATTAAGTTTAGGGTTAGGTTAGGGTTAGGGTTATTGTTAAGGTTAGGATTAGGGTTAGGGTTAGAGTTAGGGGTTAGGGTTAGCGTTAGGTTTAAGGTTATGGTTAGGGTTAGGGTTAGGGTTAGGGTTAGGGTGAGGTTTAGGGTTAGGGTTAGGGTTAGGGTGAGGTTTAGGGTTAGGGTTAGGGTAAGGATTGGGGTTAGGGTAAGGGTAAGTTTTAGGGTTAGGTGTAGGGTTAGGATAAGGTTAAGGGTTAGGGTTATGGTTATGGGTTAGGGTTAGGGTTAGGTTTAGGTTTAGGGTTAGGGTAAGGGTAATGTTTAGGGTTAGGGTTAGGGTTAGGGTATGGGTAAGTGTTAGACTTAGGTTTAGGGTAAAGGTTAGGTTTAGGGTTAGGTTTAGGTTTAGGGTTGGGGTTAAATTCAGGGTTAGGGATAGGGTAAGGGTAAGGATTAGGGTTAGGGTTAGTGTAAGGGTAAGGGTTAGAGTTAGGGTTAGGGTTAGGGTTAGGATTAGGGTTAGAGTTAGGGTTAGGGGTTAGCGATAGCATTAGGTTTCGTGTTAAGGTTAGGGTAAGGATAATAGTTAGGTTAGGGATAGTGTTAGAGTTCGGTTTAGTTTCAGAGTTAGGGTTAGGGTAAGGGTAAGGGTTAGGGTTAGGGTTAGGGTTAGGGTTAGGGTTAAGGTTAGGGTTAGGGTTAGGGTAGGGGTAAGGGTTATGGTTAGGGTTAGGTTTAGGGTTAAGGTAAGGGTAAGGGTTAGGGTTAGGGTTAGGGTAAGGGTAAGGTTTAGGGTTAGGGTTAGGGTTAGGTTTAGTGTAAGGGTTAGGGTTAGGGTTAGGGTAAGTGTAAGGGTTAGGTTTAGGTTTAGGGTTAGGTTTAGGGTTAGGGTTAGGGTTAGGGTAAGAATAAGGTTTAGGATTAACGTTAGGGTTAGAGTTAGGGTTAGGGTAGGTTTAGGGTTAGGGGTAGGTTAAGGTAAGGGTTAGGGTTAGAATTAGGGTTATGGTTAGGGTAAGGTTTAGTGTTAGGCGTAGGGTTAGGGTTAGGTTTAGCGCAAGGGGTAGGGTAAGGGTAAGGGTTAGGGTTAGGGTTAGGGTTAGGTTTAGGCTTGGGTTATGGTTAGGGTTAGGGTTAGGGTAAGGGTAAAGGTTAGGGTTAGGGTTAGGGTTTGGGTTAGGGTATGAGTTGGGGTTAGGGTTAGGGTTAGGTTTAGGGTTACGGTTTAAGTTAGGGTTAGGGTTACGGTAAGGGTATGTGTTAGAGTTAGGGTTAGGGTTAGGGTTAGTGTTAGCGTTAGGGTAGGGTTAGGGTTAGGGTTAGGGTTAGGTTTAGCCTTAGGGTAGGGGTAAGGATTAGGTTTAGGGTTAGGGTTAAGATAAGGTAAGGGTTAGCGTTAGGGTCAGGGTTAGGTTTAGGTTAAGGTTTAGGGTTAGGTTTAGGGTAATGGTAAGGTGTAGGGTTAGGGTTAGGGTAAGGGTAAGGGTCAGGTTTAGGTTTAGGGTTAGGTTTATGGTTAGGCTTAGGGTTAGAGTTAGGGTAAGGATAAGGTTTAGGGTTAACATTAGGGTTAGAGTTAGGGTTAGGGTAAGGGTTAGGGTTAGGTTTAGGGTAATAGTAAGGTTTAGGGTTAGGGTTAGTGTTAGGGTTAGGGTAAGGGTTAGGGTTGGTTAGGGATAGGGTAGGGTTTAGGGTAAGGGTAAGTGTTAGGGTTAGGGTTAGTGATAGGTTTAGGGTTAGGGTTAGGGTAAGGGCGAGGGTTAGGGTTAGGGATGGGGTTAAGTTTAGACTTAGGGTTAGGGTTAGAGTTAGGTTTAGGGTTACGGTAAGGGTAAAGGTTAGGGTTAGTGTTAGTGTTAGGGTTAGGTTAAAGGTTAGAGTTAGGGGTTAGGGTTAGTGTTAGGGTTAGGATTAGTGTAAGGGTTAGGGTTAGGGTTAGGAAAAGGTTAGGGTTAGGGTTAGGGTTAGAGTTAGGTTTAGGGTTATGGTAAGGGTAAAGTTTAGGGTTAGTGTTAAGGTTAGGGTTAGGTTAAGGGTTAGGGTTAGGGGTTAGGATTAGTGTTATGGTTAGGATTAGTGTAAGGGTTAGTGTTAGGGTTAGGGTTAGGTAAGGGTTAGGGTTAGGGTTAGGGTTAGGGTAAGTGTTCGGGTTAGGGTTAGGGTTAGGGTAAGGTTAATTGTTGAGGTTAGGGTTAGGGTTAGGGTAAGTTTTAGGGTTAGAATTAGGGTTAGGGAAAGGGTAAGTGTTAGGGTTACGGTTAGGTTTAGGGTAAGTTTAAGTGTTAGGGTAAGTGTTAGGGTTAGGGTTAGGTTTAGGGTTGGGGTTAAGTTTAGGTTTAGGGTTAGGATAAGGGTAGTGGTTAGGGGTAGGGTTAGGGTAAGTGTTAGGTGTAGGGATAGGGTTAGGGTTAGGGTAAGGGTTAGGGCCAGGGTTAGGGTTAGGGTAAGGGTTAGGGTTAGGGTTAGTGTTAGGTTTAGGGTTAGGGTTAGGGTTAGGGTTAGGGTTAGGGTAAGGGTAAGGGTTAGGATTAAGATTAGGGTTAGAGTTAGGATAAGTGTTAGGGTTAGGGTAAGGGTATGGGTTACGGTTAGGTTTTGGGCTTAGGGTTAGCGTAAGGGTTAGGGTTAGGGATAGGTAGGGGTTAGGGTTAGGGTTAGGGTTTGGATTAGGGTTAGGGTTAGGGTAAGTGTAAGGGTTAGGATTAAGATTAGGGTTAGAGTTAGGATAAGTGTTAGGGTTAGGGTAAGGGTATGGGTTACGGTTAGGTTTTGGGCTTAGGGTTAGCGTAAGGGTTAGGGTTAGGGTTAGGGATAGGTACGGGTTAGGGTTAGGGTTAGGGTTTGGGTTAGGGTTAGGGTTAAGGTTAGGGTTAGGGTTAGTGTTAGGGTTAGGGTTAAGGTAAGGATAAGGGTTAGGGTTAAGGTTAGGGTTAGGGTTAAGTTTAGGGTTAGGTTTAGGGTTAGGGTTTGGGTAAGGGTAAGGTTTAGTGTTAGGATTAGGGTTAGGGTTAGGGTAAGGGTTAGGATTAGGGTTATGGTTAGGGTAAGGTTTAGGTTTAGGGTTAGGGTAAGGGTCAGGTTTAGGGTTAGGATTAGGGTTAGGTTTAGGGTTGGGTTAAGGTTAGGGTTAGGGTTGGGGTGAGGGTAAGAGTTAGGGTTAGGCTTAGGTTTAGGGTATGGTTTAGGGTTAAGGTAAGGGTATGTATTAGGGTTAGGGTTAGGGTTAAGTTTAGGGTTAGCGTTAGGGTAAGGGTAAAGGTTAGGGTTAGGGTTAAGGTAAGGGTAAGGTTTAGGGTTAGGGTTAGGGTTAGGTTTAGGGTAAGGGTTAGGGTTAGTTTTAGGGCAAGTTTAAGGTTTAGGGTTAGGGTTAGGGTTAGGGTAACGGTTAGGGTTATGATTAGGGTTAGGGTAGGGGTTAGGGTAAGGGTAAGTGTTAGGGTTATAGTTAGGGTTAGGATAAGTGTAAATATTAGGGTTAGTGTTAGGGTTAGGGGTTAGGGTTAGGCTTAGGGTTAGGGTTAGGTTAATGTTAAGGGTTAGGGTTAGGGATAGGTTTAGTGATAGGTTTAGGGTTAGGGTTATGGTAAGGGCAAGGGTTAGTGTTAGTGTTAGGGTTAAGTTTAGAGTTAGGGTTAGTTTTAGGGTTAGGGTTAGGCTGAGGGTTAGGGTTTGGGTAAGGGTAAGGGTTAGGTTTGGGGTTATGGTTATGGTTACGTTTAAGGTTAGGGTTAGGGTTAGGGTTAGCTTTAGGGTAAGGGTTAGGGTAAGGGTTAGGGTTAGGGTTAGGGTTAGAGTTAGGGTTAGGGTTAGGGTAAGGGTGAGGGTTAGGGTTAGGGTTATGTTAAGGGTTAGGTTTAGGGGTTAGGGTTAGGGTTAGGATTAGGGTTAGCTTTAGGGTAAGGTGTAGGGTAAGGGTAAGGGTAAAGGTTAGGTTAGGGTTAAGGTAAGGGTAAGGTTTAGGGTTAGGGTTAGGGTTAGCTTTAGGTTAGGGTTAGGGTTAGTTTTAGGGCAAGTTTAAGGTTTAGGGTTAGCGTTAGGGTTAGGGTAATTATAAGTGTTAAGGTTAGGGTTAGGGTTAGGGTAAGGTTAAGGGTTAGTGTTAGGGTTAGGGTTAGTTTCGAGGTTAGGGTAAGTCTTAGGTAAATGGTTAGGGTTAGGGTTAGGGTAAGTGTTAGGGTTAGGGTTAGGGTTAGGGTAAGGTTAATTGTTGAGGTTAGGGTTAGGATTAGGGTAAGTTTTAGGGTTAGAATTAGGGTTAGGGAAAGGGTAAGTGTTAGGGTTACGGTTAGGTTTAGGGTAAGTTTAAGTGTTAGGGTAAGTGTTAGGGTTAGGGTTAGGTTTAGGGTTGGGGTTAAGTTTAGGTTTAGGGTTAGGATAAGGGTAGTGGTTAGGGGTAGGGTTAGGGTAAGTGTTAGGTGTAGGGATAGGGTTAGGTTTAGGGTAAGGGTTAGGGCCAGGGTTAGGGTTAGGGTTAGGGTTAGTGTTAGGTTTAGGGTTAGGGTTAGGGTTAGGGTTAGTGTAAGGGTAAGGGTTAGGATTAAGATTAGGGTTAGAGTTAGGATAAGTGTTAGGGTTAGGGTAAGGGTATGGGTTACGGTTAGGTTTTGGGCTTAGGGTTAGCGTAAGGGTTAGGGTTAGGGTTAGGGATAGGTAGGGGTTAGGGTTAGGGTTAGGGTTTGGGTTAGGGTTAGGGTTAGGGTTAGGGTTAGGGTAAGGGTAAGAGTTAGGATTAAGATTAGGGTTAGAGTTAGGATAAGTGTTAGGGTTAGGGTAAGGGTATGGGTTACGGTTAGGTTTTGGGCTTAGGGTTAGCGTAAGGGTTAGGGTTAGGGTTAGGGATAGGTACGGGTTAGGGTTAGGGTTAGGGTTTGGGTTAGGGTTAGGGTTAAGGTTAGGGTTAGGGTTAGTGTTAGGGTTAGGGTTAAGGTAAGGATAAGGGTTAGGGTTAAGGTTAGGGTTAGGGTTAAGTTTAGGGTTAGGTTTAGGGTTAGGGTTTGGGTAAGGGTAAGGTTTAGTGTTAGGATTAGGGTTAGGGTTAGGGTAAGGGTTAGGATTAGGGTTATGGTTAGGGTAAGGTTTAGGTTTAGGGTTAGGGTAAGGGTCAGGTTTAGGGTTAGGATTAGGGTTAGGTTTAGGGTTGGGTTGAGGTTAGGGTTAGGGTTGGGGTGAGGGTAAGAGTTAGGGTTAGGCTTAGGTTTAGGGTATGGTTTAGGGTTATGGTAAGGGTATGTATTAGGGTTAGGGTTAGGGTTAAGTTTAGGGTTAGCGTTAGGGTAAGGGTAAAGGTTAGGGTTAGGGTTAAGGTAAGGGTAAGGTTTAGGGTTAGGGTTAGGGTTAGGTTTAGGGTAAGGGTTAGGGTTAGTTTTAGGGCAAGTTTAAGGTTTAGGGTTAGGGTTAGGGTTAGGGTAACGGTTAGGGTTATGATTAGGGTTAGGGTAGGGGTTAGGGTAAGGGTAAGTGTTAGGGTTATAGTTAGGGTTAGGATAAGTGTAAATATTAGGGTTAGTGTTAGGGTTAGGGGTTAGGGTTAGGCTTAGGGTTAGGGTTAGTTTAATGTTAAGGGTTAGGGTTAGGGATAGGTTTAGTGATAGGTTTAGGGTTAGGGTTATGGTAAGGGCAAGGGTTAGTGTTAGTGTTAGGGTTAAGTTTAGAGTTAGGGTTAGTTTTAGGGTTAGGGTTAGGCTGAGGGTTAGGGTTTGGGTAAGGGTAAGGGTTAGGTTTGGGGTTATGGTTATGGTTACGTTTAAGGTTAGGGTTAGGGTTAGGGTTAGCTTTAGGGTAAGGGTTAGGGTAAGGGTTAGGGTTAGGGTTAGGGTTAGAGTTAGGGTTAGGGTAAGGGTGAGGGTTAGGGTTAGGGTTATGTTAAGGGTTAGGGTTAGGGGTTAGGGTTAGGGTTAGGATTAGGGTTAGCTTTAGGGTAAGGTGTAGGGTAAGGGTAAGGGTAAAGGTTAGGTTAGGGTTAAGGTAAGGGTAAGGTTTAGGGTTAGGGTTAGGGTTAGCTTTAGGTTAGGGTTAGGGTTAGTTTTAGGGCAAGTTTAAGGTTTAGGGTTAGGGTTAGGGTTAGGGTAATTATAAGTGTTAAGGTTAGGGTTAGGGTTAGGGTAAGGTTAAGGGTTAGTGTTAGGGTTAGGGTTAGTTTCGAGGTTAGGGTAAGTCTTAGGTAAATGGTTAGGGTTAGGGTTAGGGTAAGTGTTAGGGTTAGGGTTAGGGTTAGGGTAAGGTTAATTGTTGAGGTTAGGGTTAGGGTTAGGGTAAGTTTTAGGGTTAGAATTAGGGTTAGGGAAAGGGTAAGTGTTAGGGTTACGGTTAGGTTTAGGGTAAGTTTAAGTGTTAGGGTAAGTGTTAGGGTTAGGGTTAGGTTTAGGGTTGGGGTTAAGTTTAGGTTTAGGGTTAGGATAAGGGTAGTGGTTAGGGGTAGGGTTAGGGTAAGTGTTAGGTTTAGGGATAGGGTTAGGGTTAGGGTAAGGGTTAGGGCCAGTGTTAGGGTTAGGGTAAGGGTTAGGGTTAGGGTTAGTGTTAGGTTTAGGGTTAGGGTTAGGGTTAGGGTTAGGGTTAGGGTTAGGGTAAGGGTAAGGGTTAGGATTACGATTAGGGTTAGAGTTAGGATAAGTGTTAGGGTTAGGGTAAGGGTATGGGTTACGGTTAGGTTTTGGGCTTAGGGTTAGCGTAAGGGTTAGGGTTAGGGTTAGGGATAGGTAGGGGTTATGGTTAGGGTTAGGGTTTGGGTTAGGGTTAGGGTTAGGGTTAGGGTAAGGGTAAGGGTTAGGATTAAGATTAGGGTTAGAGTTAGGATAAGTGTTAGGGTTAGGGTAAGGGTATGGGTTACGGTTAGGTTTTGGGCTTAGGGTTAGCATAAGGGTTAGGGTTAGGGTTAGGGATAGGTACGGGTTAGGGTTAGGGTTAGGGTTTGGGTTAGGGTTAGGGTTAAGGTTAGGGTTAGGGTTAGTGTTAGGGTTAGGGTTAAGGTAAGGATAAGGGTTAGGGTTAAGGTTAGGGTTAGGGTTAAGTTTAGGGTTAGGTTTAGGGTTAGGGTTTGGGTAAGGGTAAGGTTTAGTGTTAGGATTAGGGTTAGGGTTAGGGTAAGGGTTAGGATTAGGGTTATGGTTAGGGTAAGGTTTAGGTTTAGGGTTAGGGTAAGGGTCAGGTTTAGGGTTAGGATTAGGGTTAGGTTTAGGGTTGGGTTAAGGTTAGGGTTAGGGTTGGGGTGAGGGTAAGAGTTAGGGTTAGGCTTAGGTTTAGGGTATGGTTTAGGGTTAAGGTAAGGGTATGTATTAGGGTTAGGGTTAGGGTTAAGTTTAGGGTTAGCGTTAGGGTAAGGGTAAAGGTTAGGGTTAGGGTTAAGGTAAGGGTAAGGTTTAGGGTTAGGGTTAGGGTTAGGTTTAGGGTAAGGGTTAGGGTTAGTTTTAGGGCAAGTTTAAGGTTTAGGGTTAGGGTTAGGGTTAGGGTAACGGTTAGGGTTATGATTAGGGTTAGGGTAGGGGTTAGGGTAAGGGTAAGTGTTAGGGTTATAGTTAGGGTTAGGATAAGTGTAAATATTAGGGTTAGTGTTAGGGTTAGGGGTTAGGGTTAGGCTTAGGGTTAGGGTTAGGTTAATGTTAAGGGTTAGGGTTAGGGATAGGTTTAGTGATAGGTTTAGGGTTAGGGTTATGGTAAGGGCAAGGGTTAGTGTTAGTGTTAGGGTTAAGTTTAGAGTTAGGGTTAGTTTTAGGGTTAGGGTTAGGCTGAGGGTTAGGGTTTGGGTAAGGGTAAGGGTTAGGTTTGGGGTTATGGTTATGGTTACGTTTAAGGTTAGGGTTAGGGTTAGGGTTAGCTTTAGGGTAAGGGTTAGGGTAAGGGTTAGGGTTAGGGTTAGGGTTAGAGTTAGGGTTAGGGTAAGGGTGAGGGTTAGGGTTAGGGTTATGTTAAGGGTTAGGGTTAGGGGTTAGGGTTAGGGTTAGGATTAGGGTTAGCTTTAGGGTAAGGTGTAGGGTAAGGGTAAGGGTAAAGGTTAGGTTAGGGTTAAGGTAAGGGTAAGGTTTAGGGTTAGGGTTAGGGTTAGCTTTAGGTTAGGGTTAGGGTTAGTTTTAGGGCAAGTTTAAGGTTTAGGGTTAGGGTTAGGGTTAGGGTAATTATAAGTGTTAAGGTTAGGGTTAGGGTTAGGGTAAGGTTAAGGGTTAGTGTTAGGGTTAGGGTTAGTTTCGAGGTTAGGGTAAGTCTTAGGTAAATGGTTAGGGTTAGGGTTAGGGTAAGGATTAGGGTTAGGGTTAGTGTGAGGGTAAGGTTTAGAGTTAGGGTTAGGGTTGGGTTAAGGTTAGAGTTATGGTTAGGGTAAGAGTAAGGGTTAGGGTTAGGGTTAGGGTTGGGTTAAGGTTAGGGTTAGGGTTAGGGTTAGGGTTAGGTTTACGGTTAGGTTTAGGGTTGGGTTAAGGGTAAGGGTTAGGTTTAGGGTTAGGGTTAGGGAAAGGGTAAGGGTTAGGGGTATTGTTAGTGTTAGGGTTAGGGTTAGGGTTAGTGTTAGGATAAATGTTAGGGTAAGGGTTAGGTTTAGGGTTAGGGTAAGGGTAAGGGTTAGGGTTAGGGTTAGGGTTAGGGTAAGGGTTAGGGTTAGGGTTAGGGTAAGGGTTAGGTTTAGGTTTAGAGTTAGGGTTAGGGTAAGGGTAACGGTTAGGTTTATGGTCTGGGTTAGGTTTCGGGTTAGGGCTAGGGTAAGGATAAGGGTTAGGGTTAAGTTGGGTTAGGGTTAGGGTTAGGGTTAGGGTTAGTGTAAGGGTAAGGGTTAGGGTTCAGTTAGGGTTAGGGTTAGGGTAAGGGTTAGGGTTAGGGTTAGGGTAAGGTTTAGGGCTAGGGTTAAGTTAAGGGTAAGGGTTAGGGTTAGGATTAGGGTTAGGTTTAGGGTTGGGTTAAGGTTAGGGTTATGGTTAGGGTAAGGGTATGTATTAGGGTTAGGGTTAGGGTTAGGGTTAGCGTTATTTTAAGGGTAAGGGTTAGGGTTAGGGTTAGGGTTAGGGTTAAGGTTAGGGTAAGGGTTAGGGTTAGGGTTAGGGTTAGGGTTAGGGTAAAGGTTAGGGTTAGGGTTAGGGTTAGGGTAATTGTAAGTGTTAAGGTTAGGGTTAGGGTTATGGTAAGGTTTAGGGTTAGGGTTAGGATTAGGGTAAGCGTAAGTGTTAGGGTTAGGGTAAGGGTTAGTTTTAGGGTAAGGATAAGGGTTAGGGTTAGGTTTAGGATTAGAGTTAAGTTTAGGGTTGGGTTAAGGTTAGGGTTAGGGTTAGGGTAAGGGTATGTATTAGGGTTAGGGTTAGGGTTAGCGTTATTGTAAGGGTAAGGTTTAGGGTTAGGGTTGAGGTAAGTGTAAGGGTTAGGGTTAGGGTTAGGGTTAGGTTTAAGGTAAGGGTTAGGGCTAGGTTTAGGGTAAGGGTAAATTTTAGGGTTAGAGTTAGGGTTAGGGTAAGGGTTAGGGTTAGGTTTATGGTTAGGCTGGGTTGAGGGTAAGGGTAAATATTAGGGTTACTGTTAGGGGTAGGATAAGGGTAAGGATTAGGGTTAGTGTTAGGCTTAGGTGTTAGGGTTAGTGTTAGGGTTAGGTTAAGGTTAAGGGTTAGGTTTAGGGTTAGGGTTAGTTATAGTTTTAGGGTTAGGGTTAGGGTAAGGGCAAGGGTTAGGGTTAAGTTTAGGATTAGGGTAAGGGTAAGGTTTAGGGTTAGGGTTAGGGTAAGGGTTAGGGTTAGGGTAAGGGTTAGGGTAAGGGTTAGGGTTAGATTTAGGTTTAGGGATAGGGTTAGGGTAAGGGTAAGGGTTAGGTTTGGGTTTATGGTTATCGTTAGGTTTAAGGTTAGGTTTAGGGTTAGGTTTAGGGTTAGGGTTAGGGTTAGGGTTAGAGTTAGGTTTAGGGCTAGGGTAAGGGTAAGGGTTAGGGTTAGGGTTTAGGGTTAGGGTTAGGGTTAGGATTAGGGTAAGGGTATGGGTTTGGGTTAGGGTTAGGGTTAGGGTAAGTGTTAGGGTTAGGGTTATGGTTAGGGTAAGTGTTATTGTTAGGGTTAGGGTAAGGGTTAGGGTTAGGGTTTTGGTTCGGGTAATTGTAAGTGTTAAGGTAAGAGTTAGGGTTAGGGTATGGTTTAGGGTTAGGGTTAGGATTAGCGTAAGGGTAAGTGTTAGGGTTAGGGTTAGGGTTAGGGTAAGTGTTAGGGTAAGTGTTAGGGTTAGGGTTAGGGTTAGGGTAGGGTAAGGTTAAGGGTTAAGGTTAGGGGTAGGGGTTAGGGTTAGGGTTAGTTTTAGCTATAGGGTTAGGGTAAGGATAAGGGTTAGGGTTAGGGTTAATGTTCGGTTTATGGTTAGGCTTAGGTTTAGGGTTAGGGTTAGGGTAAGGGTAAGGGTTAGGGTTAGGGTTAGGGTTAGAATTATGGTAAGGGTAAGGGTTAGGGTTAGTTTTAGGGTTATTGTTAGGGTAATGGTAAGTGGTAGATTTAGGGTTGGTGTTAGGGTTAGGATTAGGGTTAGGGTAAGGGAAAGGGTTAGGGTTAAGGTTAGGGTTAGGGTTAGGGTTAGGTTTAGGTTTAGGGTGAGGGTTAGGGTAAGGATAAGGGTTTAGGGTTAAGGTTAGGGTTAGGGTTAGGGTTAGGTTTACGGTTAGGTTTAGGGTTGGGTTAAGGGTAAGGGTTAGGTTTAGGGTTAGGGTTAGGGAAAGGGTAAGGGTTAGGGGTATTGTTAGTGTTAGGGTTAGGGTTAGGGTTAGTGTTAGGATAAATGTTAGGGTAAGGGTTAGGTTTAGGGTTAGGGTAAGGGTAAGGGTTAGGGTTAGGGTTAGGGTTAGGGTAAGGGTTAGGGTTAGGGTTAGGGTAAGGGTTAGGTTTAGGTTTAGAGTTAGGGTTAGGGTAAGGGTAACGGTTAGGTTTATGGTCTGGGTTAGGTTTCGGGTTAGGGCTAGGGTAAGGATAAGGGTTAGGGTTAAGTTGGGTTAGGGTTAGGGTTAGGGTTAGGGTTAGTGTAAGGGTAAGGGTTAGGGTTCAGTTAGGGTTAGGGTTAGGGTAAGGGTTAGGGTTAGGGTTAGGGTAAGGTTTAGGGCTAGGGTTAAGTTAAGGGTAAGGGTTAGGGTTAGGATTAGGGTTAGGTTTAGGGTTGGGTTAAGGTTAGGGTTATGGTTAGGGTAAGGGTATGTATTAGGGTTAGGGTTAGGGTTAGGGTTAGCGTTATTTTAAGGGTAAGGGTTAGGGTTAGGGTTAGGGTTAGGGTTAAGGTTAGGGTAAGGGTTAGGGTTAGGGTTAGGGTTAGGGTTAGGGTAAAGGTTAGGGTTAGGGTTAGGGTTAGGGTAATTGTAAGTGTTAAGGTTAGGGTTAGGGTTATGGTAAGGTTTAGGGTTAGGGTTAGGATTAGGGTAAGCGTAAGTGTTAGGGTTAGGGTAAGGGTTAGTTTTAGGGTAAGGATAAGGGTTAGGGTTAGGTTTAGGATTAGAGTTAAGTTTAGGGTTGGGTTAAGGTTAGGGTTAGGGTTAGGGTAAGGGTATGTATTAGGGTTAGGGTTAGGGTTAGCGTTATTGTAAGGGTAAGGTTTAGGGTTAGGGTTGAGGTAAGTGTAAGGGTTAGGGTTAGGGTTAGGGTTAGGTTTAAGGTAAGGGTTAGGGCTAGGTTTAGGGTAAGGGTAAATTTTAGGGTTAGAGTTAGGGTTAGGGTAAGGGTTAGGGTTAGGTTTATGGTTAGGCTGGGTTGAGGGTAAGGGTAAATATTAGGGTTACTGTTAGGGGTAGGATAAGGGTAAGGATTAGGGTTAGTGTTAGGCTTAGGTGTTAGGGTTAGTGTTAGGGTTAGGTTAAGGTTAAGGGTTAGGTTTAGGGTTAGGGTTAGTTATAGTTTTAGGGTTAGGGTTAGGGTAAGGGCAAGGGTTAGGGTTAAGTTTAGGATTAGGGTAAGGGTAAGGTTTAGGGTTAGGGTTAGGGTAAGGGTTAGGGTTAGGGTAAGGGTTAGGGTAAGGGTTAGGGTTAGATTTAGGTTTAGGGATAGGGTTAGGGTAAGGGTAAGGGTTAGGTTTGGGTTTATGGTTATCGTTAGGTTTAAGGTTAGGTTTAGGGTTAGGTTTAGGGTTAGGGTTAGGGTTAGGGTTAGAGTTAGGTTTAGGGCTAGGGTAAGGGTAAGGGTTAGGGTTAGGGTTTAGGGTTAGGGTTAGGGTTAGGATTAGGGTAAGGGTATGGGTTTGGGTTAGGGTTAGGGTTAGGGTAAGTGTTAGGGTTAGGGTTATGGTTAGGGTAAGTGTTATTGTTAGGGTTAGGGTAAGGGTTAGGGTTAGGGTTTTGGTTCGGGTAATTGTAAGTGTTAAGGTAAGAGTTAGGGTTAGGGTATGGTTTAGGGTTAGGGTTAGGATTAGCGTAAGGGTAAGTGTTAGGGTTAGGGTTAGGGTTAGGGTAAGTGTTAGGGTAAGTGTTAGGGTTAGGGTTAGGGTTAGGGTAGGGTAAGGTTAAGGGTTAAGGTTAGGGGTAGGGGTTAGGGTTAGGGTTAGTTTTAGCTATAGGGTTAGGGTAAGGATAAGGGTTAGGGTTAGGGTTAATGTTCGGTTTATGGTTAGGCTTAGGTTTAGGGTTAGGGTTAGGGTAAGGGTAAGGGTTAGGGTTAGGGTTAGGGTTAGAATTATGGTAAGGGTAAGGGTTAGGGTTAGTTTTAGGGTTATTGTTAGGGTAATGGTAAGTGGTAGATTTAGGGTTGGTGTTAGGGTTAGGATTAGGGTTAGGGTAAGGGAAAGGGTTAGGGTTAAGGTTAGGGTTAGGGTTAGGGTTAGGTTTAGGTTTAGGGTGAGGGTTAGGGTAAGGATAAGGGTTTAGGGTTAAGGTTAGGGTTAGGGTTAGGGTTAGGTTTAAGTTTAGGGTTAGGTTGAGGGTAAGGGTAAGAGTAAGAGTTAGGGTTAGGCATAGGTTTAGGGTTATGGTAAAGGTAAGGGTTAGGGTTAGGGTTATGGTCAGGTTTAGGTTTAGGGTTACGGTAAGGGTTAGGGTTAGGCTTAGGGTTAGTTTTAGGGTAACGGTAAGGGTTAGGGTTAGGGTTAGGGTAAGGGTAAGGGTTAGGGTTAGGTTTAGGGTTAGGGTTAGGGTATGGGTTAGGGTTAGGGTTAGGGTAAGGGTAAGGGTTAGGTTTAGGTTTAGGGTTAGGGTTAGGGTTAGTGTTAGGGTAAGGATAAGGGTTAGGGTTAAGGTTAGGTTTAGGGTTAGGATTACGGTTAGGTTTTGGGTAAGGGTTAGGATTAGGGTTAGGGTTAGGTTTAGCGCTAGGGTTAGGGTAAGTGTAAGGGTTAGGGTTAGAGTTAGGGTTAGGTTGAGGGTTGCGTTTAGGTTAGCGTTAGGGTTAGGGTAAGGGTAAGGGTAAGGGTAAGGGTTAGGGTTAGGGTTAGGGTTAGGGTATATTTTAGGATTAGGGTTAGGGTTAGGTTTAGGGTTACGGTTAAGGTTAGGATTAGGATTAGGGTTAGGGTAAGGGTATGTGTTAGGGTTAGGGTTAGGGTTAGGGTTAGCGTTAGGGTAGAGGTAAGGGTTAGGTTTAGTGTTAGGGTTAAGATAAGGGTAAGGGTTAGGGTTAGGGTTAGGTTTAGGGTAAGGGTTAGGGTTAGGTTTGGGGTAAGGGTAAGTTTTAGGGTTAGGGTTAGGGTTAGGGTTAGGGATAGTGTAGGGTTTAGGGTAAGGGTAAGTGTTAGGGTTAGTGTTAGGGTTAGGATAAGGGTAGGGATTAGGGTTAGGGTTAGGGTTAGGGTTAGGTGTTAGGGTTAGGGTTAGGTTTAACATTAGGTTTAGTGTTAGGTTTAGGGTAAGGGTAAGGGTTAGAGTTAGGTTTATTGATAGGTTTAGGGTTAGGGTTAGGGTAAGGGGGAGGGTTATGGTTAGGAATAGGATTAAGTTTAGAGTTAGGGTTAGGGTTAGGTTTAGTGTTACGGTTAGGGAAAGGGTGAGGGTTAGGGTTATGTTTAGCGTTAGGGTTAGGTTTAAGATTAGGGTTAGGGTTAGGGTTAATGTAAGGGTTAGGGTTAGGGTTAGGGTAAGGTTTAGGGTTTGGGTTAGGGTTAGAGTTAGGTTTAGGGTTAGGGTAAGGGTAAGGGTTAGGGTTAGGGTTAGGGTTAGGGTTATGTTAATGGTTAGGGTTAGGGGTTAGGGTTAGTGTTAGGGTTAGGATTAGGGTAAGGGTTAGGGTTAGGGTTAGGGTAAGGGTTAGGGTTAAGGTAAGGTTTAGGTTTAGGTTTAGTGTTAGTGTTAGGGTTAGGGTACGGGTTAGGGTTAGGGTTATGGTTTGGGTTAGGCTTAAGGTTAGTGTTAGGGTTAGGGTTAGGTTTAGGGTTAGGTTTAGTGTTAGGTTTAGGGTTAGGGTAATGGTAAGGGGGAGGGTTATGGTTAGGGATAGGGTTAAGTTTAGAGTTAGGGTTAGGGTTAGGTTTAGGTTTAGGGTTGGGGTAAGGGTGAGGGCTAGGGTTATGTTTAAGTTTATTGTTAGGTTTAGGGAAAGGGTAAGGGTTAGGAGTAGGTTTATGGTTAGGGTTAGGGGAAGGATTATGGTTAGGGTTAGTGTTAGGTTAAGGTTTAGGGTTAGCGTTAGGGTAAGGGTAATGTTAGGGTTAGGGTTAGGGTTGGGTTAAGGTTAGGGTTATGGTTAGGGTTAGGGTTAGGTTTAGGGTTAGGGTAAGGGTAAGGGTTAGGTTTAGGGTTAGGGTTAGGGAAAGGGTAAGGGTTATGGGTAGGGTTAGGGTTAGGGTAAGGATTAGGGTTAGGGTTAGCGAGAGGGTAAGGGTTAGGGTTAGGGTTAGGGTTGGATTAAGGTTAGGGATAGGGTTAGGGTAAGAGTAAGTGTTAAGGTTAGGGTTAGGGTAAGCTTTAGAGTTAGGGTTAGGGTAAGGGTAAGTGTTAGGGTTAGGGTTAGGATTAGGGTAAGTGTTAGGGTAAGACTTGGGGTTAGGGTTAGGTTTAAAGTTGGGGTTAAGTTTAGGGTCAGGTTTAGGATAAGGGTAATGGTTAGGGTTAAGTTTAGGGTAAGTGTTAGGGTTAGGGTTAGGGTTAGGTTTAGAGTTAGGGTTAGGGTTAGGGTAAGGGTAAGTGTTAGGTTTAGGTTTAGGGACAGGGTAAGTGTTAGGGTTAGAATTATGGTAAGGGTAAGGATTAGGGTTAGGTTTAGTGTTAGGGTTAGGGTAAGGGTAAGTGTTAGGTTTAGGGTTAGGGTTAGGGTTAGGGTAAGGGAAAGGGTTAGGGTTAAGTTTAAGGTTAGGGTTAAGTTTAGGGTTAGGGTAAGGGTAAGTGTTAGGGTTAGGGTTAGGATTAGGGTAAGTGTTAGGGTAAGACTTGGGGTTAGGGTTAGGTTTAAGGTTGGGGTTAAGTTTAGGGTCAGGTTTAGGATAAGGGTAATGGTTAGGGTTAAGTTTAGGGTAAGTGTTAGGGTTAGGGTTAGGGTTAGGTTTAGAGTTAGGGTTAGGGTTAGGGTAAGGGTAAGTGTTAGGTTTAGGGTTAGGGTTAGGGTAAGTGTTAGGGTTAGAATTATGGTAAGGGTAAGGATTAGGGTTAGGTTTAGGGTTAGGGTTAGGTTAAGGGTAAGTGTTAGGTTTAGGGTTAGGGTTACGGTTAGGGTAAGGGAAAGGGTTAGGGTTAAGTTTAAGGTTAGGGTTAAGTTTAGGGTTAGGGTTAGGGTTAGGGTAAGCATAAGGGTTTAGGCTTAAGGTTAGGGTTAGGGTTAGGTTTAAGTTTAGGTTTAGGGTGAGGTTAAGGGTAAGAGTAAGGGTTAGGGTTACGTTTAGGTTTAGGGTTACGGTAAAGGTAAGGGTTAGGTTTAGGGTTAGGGTTAGGTTTAGGGTTAGGGTTAGGGTTAGGGTAAGGGTAAGGGTTAGGTTAGGGTTAGGGTAAGGGTAAGGGTTAGGGTTAGGGTTAGGGTAAGGGTTAGGGTTAGGGTTAGGATTAGGTTTGGTTTATGGGTTAGGGTTAGGGTTAGTGTTTGGGTAAGGGTAAGGATTAGGTTTATGTTTAGGGTTAGGTTTAGGGTTAGGGTTAGGGTTAGGTTAAGGGTAAGGGTTAGGTTTAGGTTTAGCGTTAGGGTTAGAATTAGGGTTAGGTTTAGGGTTAGGGTACGGGAAGGGTAAGGGTTAGGCTTAGGATTAGCGTTAGGGTTAGGGTAAGGGTTAGGTTCAGGATTAGGGTTAGGTTTAGCTCCAGGGTTAGGGTAAGGGTAAGGGTTAGGGTTAGGGTTAGGTGTAGGGTAAGGTTAAGGGTTAAGGTTAGGGGTAGGGGTTAGGGTTAGGGTTAGTTTTAAGTATAGGTTTAGGGTAAGGATAAGGGTTAGGGTTAGGGTTATTGTTCGGTTTATTGTTAGGGTTAGGGTTAGGGTTAGGGTTAGGGTAAGGGTAAGGGTTAGTGTTAGTGTTAGGGTTAGTTTCAGGTTTAGGGTAAGTCTTAGGTTAATGGTTAGGGTTAGGGTTAGGGCAAGTGTTAGTGTTAGGGTTAGGGTTAGGGTTAGGGTAAGGTAAGGGTTAGGGGTAGAGGTTAGGGTTAGGGTTAGGGTTAGGCTTAGTTTTAGTATTAGGGTTAGGGTTAGGGTTAGGGTAAGGATTAGGGTTAGGGTTAGTGTGAGGGTAAGGGTTAGGGTTAGTGTTAGGGTTGGGTTAAGGTTAGAGTTATGGTTTGGGTAAGAGTAAGGGTTAGGGTTAGGGTTAGGGTTGGGTTAAGGTTAGGGTTAGTGTTAGGGTTAGGGTTAGGTTTAGGGTTAGGTTTAGGGTTGGGTTAAGGGTAAGGGTTAGGTTTAGGGTTAGGGTTAGGGAAAGGGTAAGGGTTAGGGGTAGGGTAAGGGTTAGGGTTAGGTTTAGGGTTAGTGTTAGGATAAATGTTAGGGTAAGGGTTAGGTTTAGGGTTAGGGTAAGGGTAAGGGTTAGGGTTAGGGTTAGGGTTAGGGTAAGGGTTAGGGTTAGGGTTAGGGTTAGGGTAAGGGTTAGGGTTAGGTTTAGAGTTAGGGTTAGGGTAAGGGTAACGGTTAGGTTTATGGTCTGGGTTAGGTTTCTGGTTAGGGCTAGGGTAAGGATAAGGGTTAGGGTTAAGGTTAGGGTTAGGGTTAGGTTTAGGGTTACGGTTAGGGTTAGGGTTAGGGTAAGGGTAAGGGTTAGGGTTCAGTTAGGGTTAGGGTTAGGGTAAGGGTTAGGGTTAGGGTTATGGTAGGGTTTAGGGCTAGGGTTAAGTTAAGGGTAAGGGTTAGGGTTAGGATTAGGGTTAGGTTTAGGGTTGGGTTAAGGTTAGGGTTATGGTTAGGGTAAGGGTATGTGTTAGGGTTAGGGTTAGGGTTAGGGTTAGCGTTATTATAAGGGTAAGGGTTAGGGTTAGGGTTAGGGTTAGGGTTAGGGTTAAGGTTAGGGTAAGGGTTAGGGTAAGGGTTAGGGTTAGGGTTATGGTTAGGGTAAGTGCTAGGGTTAGGGTTAGGGTTAGGGTAAGGGTTAGGGTTAGGGTTAGGATTAGGGTAATTGTAAGTGTTAAGATTAGGGTTAGGGTTAGGATTAGGGTTGGTTTATGGGTTAGGGTTAGGGTTAGGGTTTGGGCAAGGGTAAGGATTAGGTTTATGTTTAGGGTTAGGTTTAGGGTTAGGGTTAGGGTTAGGTTAAGGGTAAGGGTTAGGTTTAGGTTTAGCGTTAGGGTTAGAATTAGGGTTAGGTTTAGGGTTAGGGTACGGGAAGGGTAAGGGTTAGGGTTAGGATTAGCGTTAGGGTTAGGGTAAGGGTTAGGTTCAGGATTAGGGTTAGGTTTAGCTCTAGGGTTAGGGTAAGGATAAGGGTTAGGTTTAGGGTTAGGTGTAGGGTAAGGTTAAGGGTTAAGGTTAGGGGTAGGGGTTAGGGTTAGGGTTAGTTTTAAGTATAGGGTTAGGGTAAGGATAAGGGTTAGGGTTAGGGTTATTGTTCGGTTTATGGTTAGGGTTAGGTTTAGGGTTAGGGTTAGGGTAAGGGTAAGGGTTAGTGTTAGTGTTAGGGTTAGTTTCAGGTTTAGGGTAAGTCTTAGGTTAATGGTTAGGGTTAGGGTTAGGGTAAGTGTTAGTGTTAGGGTTAGGGTTAGGGTTAGGGTAAGGTAAGGGTTAGGGGTAGAGGTTAGGGTTAGCGTTAGGGTTAGGCTTAGTTTTAGTATTAGGGTTATGGTTAGGGTTAGGGTAAGGATTAGGGTTAGGTTTAGTGTGATGGTAAGGGTTAGGGTTAGTGTTAGGGTTGGGTTAAGGTTAGAGTTATGGTTAGGGTAAGAGTAAGGGTTAGGGTTAGGGTTAGGGTTGGGTTAAGGTTAGGGTTACTGTTAGGGTTAGGGTTAGGTTTAGGGTTAGGTTTAGGGTTAGGTTAAGGGTAAGGGTTAGGTTTAGGGTTAGGGTTAGGGAAAGGGTAAGGGTTAGGGGTAGGGTTAGGGTTAGGGTTAGGGTTAGGTTTAGTGTTAGGATAAATGTTAGGGTAAGGGTTAGGTTTAGGGTTTGGGTAAGGGTAAGGGTTATGGTTAGGGTTAGGATTAGGGTTGGTTTATGGGTTAGGGTTAGGGTTAGGGTTTGGGTAAGGGTAAGGATTAGGTTTATGTTAAGGGTTAGGTTTAGGGTTAGGGTTAGGGTTAGGTTAAGGGTAAGGGTTAGGTTTAGGTTTAGCGTTAGGGTTAGAATTAGGGTTAAGTTTAGGGTTATTGTACGGGAAGGGTAAGGGTTAGGGTTAGGATTAGCGTTAGGGTTAGGTTAAGGGTTAGGTTCAGGATAAGGGTTAGGTTTAGCTCTAGGGTTAGGGTAAGGGTAAGGGTTAGGGTTAGGTGTAGGGTAAGGTTAAGGGTTAAGGTTAGGTGTAGGTGTTAGGGTTAGGGTTAGTTTTAAGTATAGGGTTAGGGTAAGGATAAGGGTTAGGGTTAGGGTTATTGTTCGGTTTATGGTTAGGGTTAGGTTTAGGGTTAGGGTTAGGGTAAGGGTAAGGGTTAGTGTTAGTGTTAGGGTTAGTTTCAGGTTTAGGGTAAGTCTTAGGTTAATGGTTAGGGTTAGGTTAGGGTAAGTGTTAGTGTTAGGATTAGGGTTAGGGTAAGGTAAGGGTTAGGGGTAGAGGTTAGGGTTAGCGTTAGGGTTAGGCTTAGTTTTAGTATTAGGGTTAGGGTTAGGGTTAGGGTAAGGATTAGGGTTAGGGTTAGTGTGAGGGTAAGGGTTAGGGTTAGTGTTAGGGTTGGGTTAAGGTTAGAGTTATGGTTAGGGTAAGAGTAAGGGTTAGGGTTAGGGTTAGGGTTGGGTTAAGGTTAGGGTTAGTGTTAGGGTTAGGGTTAGGTTTAGGGTTAGGTTTAGGGTTGGGTTAAGGGTAAGGGTTAGGTTTAGGGTTAGGGTTAGGGAAAGGGTAAGGGCTAGGGGTAGGGTTAGGATTAGGGTTAGGGTTAGGGTTAGTGTTAGGATAAATGTTAGGGTAAGGGTTAGGTTTAGGGTTAGGGTAAGGGTAAGGGTTAGGGTTAGGGTTAGGGTTAGGGTAAGGGTTAGGGTTAGGGTTAGGGTTAGGGTAAGGGTTAGGGTTAGGTTTAGAGTTAGGGTTAGGGTAAGGGTAACGGTTAGGTTTATGGTCTGGGTTAGGTTTCGGGTTAGGGCTAGGGTAAGGATAAGGGTTAGGGTTAAGGTTAGGGTTAGGGTTAGGGTAAGGGTAAGGGTTAGGGTTCAGTTACGGTTAGGGTTAGGGTAAGGGTTAGGGTTAGGGTTAGGGTAAGGTTTAGGGCTAGGGTTAAGTTAAGGGTAAGGGTTAGGGTTAGGATTAGGGTTAGGTTTAGGGTTGGCTTAAGGTTAGGGTTATGGTTAGGGAAAGGGTATGTGTTAGGGTTAGGGTTAGGGTTAGGGTTAGCGTTATTATAAGAGTAAGGGTTACGGTTAGGGTTAGGGTTAGGGTTAAGGTTAGGGTTAGGGTTAGGGTAAGGGTTAGGGTGAGGGTTATGGTTAGGGTAAGTGTTAGGGTTAGGGTTAGGGTTAGGGTAAGGGTTAGGGTTAGGGTTAGGGTTAGGGTAATTTTAAGTGTTAAGGTTAGGGTTAGGGTTATGGTAAGGTTTAGGGTTAGGGTTAGGATTAGGGTAAGGGTAAGTGTTAGGGTTAGGGTTAGGGTTAGTTTTAGGGTAAGGATAAGGGTTAGGGTTAGGGTTAGGATTAGAGTTAGGTTTAGGGTTGGGTTAAGGTTAGGGTTAGGGTTAGGGTAAGGGTATGTATTAGGGTTAGGGTTAGGGTTAGGGTTAGCGTTATTGTAAGGGTAAGGGTTAGGGTTAGGGTTAGTTTTAGGGTAACAGTAAGGGTTAGGGTTAGGGTTAGGGTAAGGGTAAGGGTTAGGGTTAGGTTTAGGGTTAGGGTGAGGGTATGGGTTAGGGTTAGGGTTAGGGTAAGGGTAAGGGTTAGGTTTAGGTTTAGGGTTAGGTTTAGGGTTAGGGTTAGGGTTAGGGTTAGGGTAAGGGTAAGGTTTAGGGTTAGGATTAGGGTTAGGGTTAGGGTAAGGGTTAGGATTAGGGTTAGGGTTAGGGTTAGCGCTAGGGTTAGGGTAAGTGTAAGGGTTAGGGTTAGGGTTATGTTGAGGGTTGCGTTTAGGTTAGCGTTAGGGTTAGGGTAAGGGTAAGGGTAAGGGTTAGGGTTAGGGTTAGGGTTAGGGTATAGTTTAGGATTAGGGTTAGGGTTAGGTTTAGGGTTATGGTTAAGGTTAGGGTTAGGGTTAGGGTAAGGGTATGTGTTAGGGTTAGGGTTAGGGTTAGGGTTAGCGTTAGGGTAGAGGTAAGGGTTAGGTTTAGTGTTAGGGTTAAGATAAGGGTAAGGGTTAGGGTTAGGGTTAGGTTTAGGGTAAGGGTTAGGGTTAGGTTTAGGGTAAGGGTAAGTTTTAGGGTTAGGGTTAGGGTTAGGGTTAGGGATAGTGTAGGGTTTAGGGTAAGGGTAAGTGTTAGGGTTAGTGTTAGGGTTAGGATAAGGGTAAGGATTAGGGTTAGGGTTAGGGTTAGGTTTAGTTGTTAGGGTTAGGGTTAGGTTTAACATTAGGTTTAGTGTTAGGTTTAGGGTAAGGGTAAGGGTTAGAGTTAGGTTTATTGATAGGTTTAGGGTTAGGGTTAGGGTAAGGGGGAGGGTTATGGTTAGGGATAGGGTTAAGTTTAGAGTTAGGGTTAGGGTTAGGTTTAGGGTTAGGGTCAGGGTAAGGGTGATGGTTAGGGTTATGTTTAGGGTTAGGGTTAGGTTTAAGATTAGGGTTAGGGTTAGGGTTAATGTAAGGGTTAGGGTTAGGGTTAGGGTAAGGTTTAGGGTTTGGGTTAGGGTTAGAGTTAGGTTTAGGGTTAGGGTAAGGGTAAGGGTTAGGGTTAGGGTTAGGGTTATGTTAAGGGTTAGGGTTAGGGGTTAGGATTAGTGTTAGGGTTAGGATTAGGGTAAGGGTTAGGGTTAGGGTTAGGGTAAGGGTTAGGGTTAAGGTAAGGGTTAGGTTTAGGTTTAGTGTTAGTGTTAGGGTTAGGGTACGGGTTAGGGTTAGGGTTATGGTTTGGGTTAGGTTTAAGGTCAGTGTTAGGGTTAGGGTTAGGTTTAGGGTTAGGTTTAGGGTTAGGGTAATGGTAAGGGGGAGGGTTATGGTTAGGGATAGGGTTAAGTTTAGAGTTAGGGTTAGGGTTAGGGTTAGGTTTAGGTTTAGGTTTGGGGTAAGGGTGAGGGTTAGGGTTATGTTTAAGTTTATTGTTAGGTTTAGGGAAAGGGTAAGGGTTAGGAGTAGGTTTATGGTTAGGGTTAGGGTAAGGATTATGGTTAGGGTTAGTGTTAGGGTAAGGTTTAGGGTTAGGGTTAGGGTAAGGGTAATATTAGGGTTAGGGTTAGGGTTGGGTTAAGGTTAGGGTTAGGGTTTGGGTTAGGGTCAGGTTTAGGGTTAGGGTAAGGGTAAGGGATAGGTTTAGGGTTAGGGTTAGGGAAAGGGTAAGGGTTATGGGTAGGGTTAGGGTTAGGGTAAGGATTAGGGTTAGGGTTAGCGAGAGGGTAAGGGTTAGGGTTAGGGTTAGGGTTGGATTAAGGTTAGGGATAGGGTTAGGGTAAGAGTAAATGTTAAGGTTAGGGTTAGGGTTAGGGTAAGCTTTAGAGTTAGGGTTAGGGTAAGGGTAAGTGTTAGTGTTAGGGTTAGGGTTAGGGTAAGTGTTAGGGTAAGAGTTGGGGTTAGGATTAGGTTTAAGGTTGGGGTTAAGTTTAGGGTCAGGTTTAGGATAAGGGTAATGGTTAGGGTTAAGTTTAGGGTAAGTGTTAGGTTTAGGGTTAGGGTTAGGTTTAGAGTTAGGGTTAGGGTTAGGGTAAGGGTAAGTGTTAGGTTTAGGTTTAGGGACAGGGTAAGTGTTAGGGTTAGAATTATGGTAAGGGTAAGGATTAGGGTTAGGTTTAGTGTTAGGGTTAGGGTAAGGGTAAGTGTTAGGTTTAGGGTTAGGGTTAGGGTTAGGGTAAGGGAAAGGGTTAGGGTTAAGTTTAAGGTTAGGGTTAAGTTTAGGGTTAGGGTTAGGGTTAGGGTAAGGATAAGGGTTTAGGCTTAAGGTTAGGGTTAGGGTTAGGTTTAAGTTTAGGTTTAGGGTGAGGTTAAGGGTAAGAGTAAGGGTTAGGGTTACGTTTAGGTTTAGGGTTACGGTAAAGGTAAGGGTTAGGTTTAGGGTTAGAGTTAGGTTTAGGTTTAGGTTTAGGGTTAGAGTAAGGGTAAGGGTTAGGTTAGGGTTAGGGTAAGGGTAAGGGTTAGGGTTAGGGTTAGGGTAAGGGTAAGAGTTAGGGTTAGGGTTAGGATTAGGGTTGGTTTATGGGTTAGGGTTAGGGTTAGGGTTAGGGTAAGGGTAAGGGTTAGGTTTAGGTTTAGGGTTAGGTTTAGGGTTAGGGTTAGGTTTAGGTTAAGGGTAAGGGTTAAGTTTAGGTTTAGGGTTAGGGTTAGAATTAGGGTTAGGTTTAGGGTTTGGGTACGATAAGGGTAAGGGTTAGGGTTAGGATTAGCGTTAGGGTTAGGTAAGGTTTAGGGTCAGGGTTAGGGTTAGGTTTAGCTCTAGGGTTAGCGTAAGGGTAAGGGTTAGGGTTAGGGTTAGGTGTAGGGTTGCGTTAAGGTTATGGTTAGGGTTAGGGTAAGGGTAAGGGTTAGGGATAGGGTTAGGGTTAGGGTAGGGGTTAGGGTTAGTTTTAGGGTTAGGGTTAGGTTTAGGGTTACAGTTAAGGTTAGGTTTAGGGTTAGGTTAAGGGTATGTGTTAGGGTTAGGATTAGGGTTAGGGTTAGGGTTAGCGTTAGGGTTATGGTTAGAGGTTATGTTTAGGGTTAGGATTAGGGTTAGGTTTTGGGTTAGGTATAGGGTATGGGTAAGTGTTAGGGTTAGGGTTAGGGTTAGTGATAGGTTTAGGGTTAGGGTTAGCGCAAAATGGAGGGTTAGGGTTAGGGATAGGGTTAAGTTTAGAGTTAGGGTTAAGGTTAGGGTTAGGTTTAGGGTTAGGGTAAGGGTAAGGGTAAGGGTTAGGGTTATGTTTAGGGATAGGGTTAGGTTTAACATTAGGGTTAGTATTAGGGTTAGGGTAAGGGTTAGGGTTAGGATTAGTGTAAGGGTTCAGATTTGGCTTAGGGTTAGAGTTAGGTTTAGGGTTAGGGTAAGGGTAAGGGTTAGATTCAGGTTTAGGGTTAGGTTAAGGGTTAGGCTTAGGGGTTAGGGTTAGAGTTAGGTTTAGGGTAAGGGTAAGTGTTAGGGTTAGAGTTAGGGTTAGGGTTAGGGTAAGGGTTAGGTTAGGGTTAGGGTAAGGGTAAGTGTTATGGTTAGGGTTAGGGTTAGGTTTAGTGTTAGGGTAAGGGTTAGGGTTAGGGTTAGGTGTAGGGTTGGGGTTAAGGTTAGGTTTATTTTCGGGTAAGGGTAAGGGTTAGGGTTAGGGTTAGGTTTAGGTTTAGGGTAAGTGTTAGTTTTAGTGTTAGGGTTAGGGTTACGTTTACGGGTTAGAGTTAGGGTTAGGTTTAGGGTTAGGTTTAGGGTAAGGGTAAGGGTAAGGGTTATTGTTAGGGTGAGGTTAGGGTTAGAGTTAGGTTTAGGGTTAGTGTAAGGGTAAGGGTTAGGGTTAGGCTTAGGGTTAGGGTTAGGTTAAGGGTAAGGGTTAGGTTAGGGTTAGGTTAGGGTTATGGTTAGAGTTAGGTTTAGAGTTAGGTAAGGGAAAGGATTAGGGTTAGGCTTAGGGTTAGGGTTAGGATAAGGGTTAGTGTTAGGGGTTATGGTTAGGGTTAGGGTTAGGGTAAGGGTTAGGGTTAGGGTTAGGGTAAGGGTAAGTGTTAGGTTGGGGTTAGGGTTAGTGTAAGGTTTAGGTTAGGGTTAGGGTTAGGGTTAGGGTTAGGGTAAGGATAAGTGTTATGGTTATGGTTAGGGTTAGGGTTAGTGTTAGGGTAAGTGTTAGGGTTAGGGTTAGCTGTAGGGTTGGGGTTAAGGTTAGGTTTAATTTCGGGTAAGGGTAAGGGTTAGGGTTAGGTTTAGGTTTAGGGTAAGTGTTAGTGTTAGTGTTAGGGTTGAGGTTAGGTTTACGGTTAGAGTTAGGGTTAGGTTTAGGGTTAGGGTTAGGGTAAGGGTAAGGTTTAGGGTTAGGGTTAGGGTAAGGGTAAGTATTAGGGTTAGTGTTAGTGTTAGGGTTAAGTGTTAGGGTTAGGGTTAGGTTTAGGGTTAGGGTTAGGTTTAGGGTAAGGTTAAGTGTTAGAGTTAGTGTTAAGGTTAGGGAAAGGGTAAGAGTTAGAGTTAGGGTTAGGGCTAGGGTAAGGATTAGGGTTAGGTTCAGGGTTATTGTAAGGGTTAGGGTTAGGGTTAGCATTAAGGTTAGGATTAGGGTTAGGGTAAGGGTAAGGGTTAGGGTTAGAGTTTGGGTTAGGGTAAGGGTAAAGGTTAGGGTTAGAGTTAGGTTTAAGTTTAGGGTTAGGGTTAGTGTAAGGGTAATGGTTAGGGTTAGTGTTAGGGCCAGGGTTAGGGTTAGAGTAAGGGTTAGGGTTAGGGTTTGTGTTACGTTTAGGTTTAGGGTTAGGGTCAGGATTAGGGTAAGAGTAAGGGTTAGGGTTAGGGTTAGAGTTAGGATTAGGGTTAGGGTTACAGTAAGGGTAAGGTTACGATTAGGTTTAGGGTTACAGTTAGGGTATGGGTAAGGCTTAGGTTTAGGGTTAGGGTTAGGGTTAGGGATAGGGTAAGGATAAAGTTTAGGTTTAAGGTTAGGGCTGGGTTAGTGTTAGGGTTAGGGTTAACGTTAGAGTTAGTGTTCGGGTAAGGTTAAGGGTTAGAGTTAGGTTTAGGGTTTTGGTTAGGGTAAGGGTAAGGATAAGGGTTAGGGTTAGGGTTAGGGTAAGGGTTAGGGTTAGTATTAGGGTTAGGGTTAGGGTAAGGTTTAGGGTTAGGTTACGGTTAGGTTTAGGTTTAGTGTTAGGGTTTGAGCAAGGGTAAGGGTTAGGGTAAGGGTTAGGGTTAGGTTAGAGTTGGGGTTAAGGTTAGGGTTAGGGTTAGTGTTAGGTTTAGGGTTAGGGTTAGGGTAAGGGTAAGGGTTAGGTTTAGGTTTAGGGTTAGGGTTAGTGTTAGGTTTAGGTTAGGGTTAGGGTTAGGGTAAGGGTAAGGGTTAGGATTAGGGTTAGGGTTAAGGTTAGGGTTAGGTTAGTTTTAGGGTAAGGGTTAGGGTACAGGTAAGGGTTAGGGTTAGGGTTAGGGTCAAGGTTAGGGTTAGGGATAGGGTTCGGGTTAGGGTGACGGTAATGGTTAGGGTTAGGGTTAGGGTTAGGTTTAGAGTTAGGTTTAGGGTTAGGGTAAAGGTAAGGGTTAGGGTTACGGTTAGGGTTAGGTTAAGGGTTAGGGTTAGGTTTAGGGTTAGGGTTAGGGGTTAGGGTTAGGGGTAGGATTAGGGTAAGGGTTAGGGTTAGGGTTAGGGTAAGGGTTAGGGTTAGGGTTAGGGTTAGTGTAAGTTTAAGGGTTAGGGTTAGGTTAGGGTTAGGGTTAGGGTAATTGTTAAGTATAGGGTTAGGTTTAGGGTTAGGGTTAGGGTAAGGGTAAGTGTAAGGGTTAGGGTTAGGGTTAGGGTTAGGGTTAGGGTTAGGGTTAGGGTTAGGGTTAAGGTAAGGGTTAGGTTTAGGTTTAGTGTTAGTGTTAGGGTTAGGGTACGGGTTAGGGTTAGGGTTATGGTTTGGGTTAGGTTTAAGGTCAGTGTTAGGGTTAGGGTTAGGTTTAGGGTTAGGTTTAGGGTTAGGGTAATGGTAAGGGGGAGGGTTATGGTTAGGGATAGGGTTAAGTTTAGAGTTAGGGTTAGGGTTAGGGTTAGGTTTAGGTTTAGGGTTGGGGTAAGGGTGAGGGTTAGGGTTATGTTTAAGTTTATTGTTAGGTTTAGGGAAAGGGTAAGGTTTAGGAGTAGGTTTATGGTTAGGGTTAGGGTAAGGATTATGGTTAGGGTTAGTGTTAGGGTAAGGTTTAGGGTTAGGGTTAGGGTAAGGGTAATGTTAGGGTTAGGGTTAGGGTTGGGTTAAGGTTAGGGTTAGGGTTTGGGTTAGGGTCAGGTTTAGGGTTAGGGTAAGGGTAAGGGTTAGGTTTAGGGTTAGGGTTAGGGAAAGGGTAAGGGTTATGGGTAGGGTTAGGGTTAGGGTAAGCATTAGGGTTAGGGTTAGCGAGAGGGTAAGGGTTAGGGTTAGGGTTAGGGTTGGATTAAGGTTAGGGATAGGGTTAGGGTAAGAGTAAATGTTAAGGTTAGGGTTAGGGTTGGGGTAAGCTTTAGAGTTAGGGTTAGGGTAAGGGTAAGTGTTAGTGTTAGGGTTAGGGTTAGGGTAAGTGTTAGGGTAAGAGTTGGGGTTAGGATTAGGTTTAAGGTTGGGGTTAAGTTTAGGGTCAGGTTTAGGATAAGTGTAATGGTTAGGGTTAAGTTTAGGGTAAGTGTTAGGTTTAGGGTTAGGGTTAGGTTTAGAGTTAGGGTTAGGGTTAGGGTAAGGGTAAGTGTTAGGTTTAGGTTTAGGGACAGGGTAAGTGTTAGGGTTAGAATTATGGTAAGGGTAAGGATTAGGGTTAGGTTTAGGGTTAGGGTTAGGGTAAGGGTAAGTGTTAGGTTTAGGGTTAGGGTTAGGGTTAGGGTAAGGGAAAGGGTTAGGGTTAAGTTTAAGGTTAGGGTTAAGTTTAGGGTTAGGGTTAGGGTTAGGGTAAGGATAAGGGTTTAGGCTTAAGGTTAGGGTTAGGGTTAGGTTTAAGTTTAGGTTTAGGGTGAGGTTAAGGGTAAGAGTAAGGGTTAGGGTTACGTTTAGGTTTAGGGTTACGGTAAAGGTAAGGGTTAGGTTTAGGGTTAGAGTTAGGTTTAGGTTTAGGTTTAGGGTTAGGGTAAGGGTAAGGGTTAGGTTAGGGTTAGGGTAAGGGTAAGGGTTAGGGTTAGGGTTAGGGTAAGGGTAAGAGTTAGGGTTAGGGTTAGGATTAGGGTTGGTTTATGGGTTAGGGTTAGGGTTAGGGTTAGGGTAAGGGTAAGGGTTAGGTTTAGGTTTAGGGTTAGGTTTAGGGTTAGGGTTAGGGTTAGGTTAAGGGTAAGGGTTAAGTTTAGGTTTAGGGTTAGGGTTAGAATTAGGGTTAGGTTTAGGGTTTGGGTACGATAAGGGTAAGGGTTAGGGTTAGGATTAGCGTTAGGGTTAGGTAAGGTTTAGGGTCAGGGTTAGGGTTAGGTTTAGCTCTAGGGTTAGCGTAAGGGTAAGGGTTAGGGTTAGGGTTAGGTGTAGGGTTGCGTTAAGGTTATGGTTAGGGTTAGGGTAAGGGTAAGGGTTAGGGATAGGGTTAGGGTTAGGGTAGGGGTTAGGGTTAGTTTTAGGGTTAGGGTTAGGTTTAGGGTTACAGTTAAGGTTAGGTTTAGGGTTAGGTTAAGGGTATGTGTTAGGGTTAGGATTAGGGTTAGGGTTAGGGTTAGCGTTAGGGTTATGGTTAGAGGTTATGGTTAGGGTTAGGATTAGGGTTAGGTTTTGGGTTAGGTATAGGGTATGGGTAAGTGTTAGGGTTAGGGTTAGGGTTAGTGATAGGTTTAGGGTTAGGGTTAGCGCAAAATGGAGGGTTAGGGTTAGGGATAGGGTTAAGTTTAGAGTTAGGGTTAAGGTTAGGGTTAGGTTTAGGGTTAGGGTAAGGGTAAGGGTAAGGGTTAGGGTTATGTTTAGGGATAGGGTTAGGTTTAACATTAGGGTTAGTATTAGGGTTAGGGTAAGGGTTAGGGTTAGGATTAGTGTAAGGGTTCAGATTTGGCTTAGGGTTAGAGTTAGGTTTAGGGTTAGGGTAAGGGTAAGGGTTAGATTCAGGTTTAGGGTTAGGTTAAGGGTTAGGCTTAGGGGTTAGGGTTAGAGTTAGGTTTAGGGTAAGGGTAAGTGTTAGGGTTAGAGTTAGGGTTAGGGTTAGGGTAAGGGTTAGGTTAGGGTTAGGGTAAGGGTAAGTGTTATGGTTGGGGTTAGGGTTAGGTTTAGTGTTAGGGTAAGGGTTAGGGTTAGGGTTAGGTGTAGGGTTGGGGTTAAGGTTAGGTTTATTTTCGGGTAAGGGTAAGGGTTAGGGTTAGGGTTAGGTTTAGGTTTAGGGTAAGTGTTAGTTTTAGTGTTAGGGTTAGGGTTACGTTTACGGGTTAGAGTTAGGGTTAGGTTTAGGGTTAGGTTTAGGGTAAGGGTAAGGGTAAGGGTTATTGTTAGGGTGAGGTTAGGGTTAGAGTTAGGTTTAGGGTTAGTGTAAGGGTAAGGGTTAGGGTTAGGCTTAGGGTTAGGGTTAGGTTAAGGGTAAGGGTTAGGTTAGGGTTAGGTTAGGGTTATGGTTAGAGTTAGGTTTAGAGTTAGGTAAGGGAAAGGATTAGGGTTAGGCTTAGGGTTAGGGTTAGGATAAGGGTTAGTGTTAGGGGTTATGGTTAGGGTTAGGGTTAGGGTAAGGGTTAGGGTTAGGGTTAGGGTAAGGGTAAGTGTTAGGTTGGGGTTAGGGTTAGTGTAAGGTTTAGGTTAGGGTTAGGGTTAGGGTTAGGGTTAGGGTAAGGATAAGTGTTATGGTTATGGTTAGGGTTAGGGTTAGTGTTAGGGTAAGTGTTAGGGTTAGGGTTAGCTGTAGGGTTGGGGTTAAGGTTAGGTTTAATTTCGGGTAAGGGTAAGGGTTAGGGTTAGGTTTAGGTTTAGGGTAAGTGTTAGTGTTAGTGTTAGGGTTGAGGTTAGGTTTACGGTTAGAGTTAGGGTTAGGTTTAGGGTTAGGGTTAGGGTAAGGGTAAGGTTTAGGGTTAGGGTTAGGGTAAGGGTAAGTATTAGGGTTAGTGTTAGTGTTAGGGTTAAGTGTTAGGGTTAGGGTTAGGTTTAGGGTTAGGGTTAGGTTTAGGGTAAGGTTAAGTGTTAGAGTTAGTGTTAAGGTTAGGGAAAGGGTAAGAGTTAGAGTTAGGGTTAGGGCTAGGGTAAGGATTAGGGTTAGGTTCAGGGTTATTGTAAGGGTTAGGGTTAGGGTTAGCATTAAGGTTAGGATTAGGGTTAGGGTAAGGGTAAGGGTTAGTGTTAGGGTTAGGGTTAGGGTAAGTGTTAGGGTAAGAGTTGGGGTTAGGATTAGGTTTAAGGTTGGGGTTAAGTTTAGGGTCAGGTTTAGGATAAGTGTAATGGTTAGGGTTAAGTTTAGGGTAAGTGTTAGGTTTAGGGTTAGGGTTAGGTTTAGAGTTAGGGTTAGGGTTAGGGTAAGGGTAAGTGTTAGGTTTAGGTTTAGGGACAGGGTAAGTGTTAGGGTTAGAATTATGGTAAGGGTAAGGATTAGGGTTAGGTTTAGGGTTAGGGTTAGGGTAAGGGTAAGTGTTAGGTTTAGGGTTAGGGTTAGGGTTAGGGTAAGGGAAAGGGTTAGGGTTAAGTTTAAGGTTAGGGTTAAGTTTAGGGTTAGGGTTAGGGTTAGGGTAAGGATAAGGGTTTAGGCTTAAGGTTAGGGTTAGGGTTAGGTTTAAGTTTAGGTTTAGGGTGAGGTTAAGGGTAAGAGTAAGGGTTAGGGTTACGTTTAGGTTAGGGTTACGGTAAAGGTAAGGGTTAGGTTTAGGGTTAGAGTTAGGTTTAGGTTTAGGTTTAGGGTTAGGGTAAGGGTAAGGGTTAGGTTAGGGTTAGGGTAAGGGTAAGGGTTAGGGTTAGGGTTAGGGTAAGGGTAAGAGTTAGGGTTAGGGTTAGGATTAGGGTTGGTTTATGGGTTAGGGTTAGGGTTAGGGTTAGGGTAAGGGTAAGGGTTAGGTTTAGGTTTAGGGTTAGGTTTAGGGTTAGGGTTAGGGTTAGGTTAAGGGTAAGGGTTAAGTTTAGGTTTAGGGTTAGGGTTAGAATTAGGGTTAGGTTTAGGGTTTGGGTACAATAAGGGTAAGGGTTAGGGTTAGGATTAGCGTTAGGGTTAGGTAAGGTTTAGGGTCAGGGTTAGGGTTAGGTTTAGCTCTAGGGTTAGCGTAAGGGTAAGGGTTAGGGTTAGGGTTAGGTGTAGGGTTGCGTTAAGGTTATGGTTAGGGTTAGGGTAAGGGTAAGGGTTAGGGATAGGGTTAGGGTTAGGGTAGGGGTTAGGGTTAGTTTTAGGGTTAGGGTTAGGTTTAGGGTTACAGTTAAGGTTAGGTTTAGGGTTAGGTTAAGGGTATGTGTTAGGGTTAGGATTAGGGTTAGGGTTAGGGTTAGCGTTAGGGTTATGGTTAGAGGTTATGGTTAGGGTTAGGATTAGGGTTAGGTTTTGGGTTAGGTATAGGGTATGGGTAAGTGTTAGGGTTAGGGTTAGGGTTAGTGATAGGTTTAGGGTTAGGGTTAGCGCAAAATGGAGGGTTAGGGTTAGGGATAGGGTTAAGTTTAGAGTTAGGGTTAAGGTTAGGGTTAGGTTTAGGGTTAGGGTAAGGGTAAGGGTAAGGGTTAGGGTTATGTTTAGGGATAGGGTTAGGTTTAACATTAGGGTTAGTATTAGGGTTAGGGTAAGGGTTAGGGTTAGGATTAGTGTAAGGGTTCAGATTTGGCTTAGGGTTAGAGTTAGGTTTAGGGTTAGGGTAAGGGTAAGGGTTAGATTCAGGTTTAGGGTTAGGTTAAGGGTTAGGCTTAGGGGTTAGGGTTAGAGTTAGGTTTAGGGTAAGGGTAAGTGTTAGGGTTAGAGTTAGGGTTAGGGTTAGGGTAAGGGTTAGGTTAGGGTTAGGGTAAGGGTAAGTGTTATGGTTGGGGTTAGGGTTAGGTTTAGTGTTAGGGTAAGGGTTAGGGTTAGGGTTAGGTGTAGGGTTGGGGTTAAGGTTAGGTTTATTTTCGGGTAAGGGTAAGGGTTAGGGTTAGGGTTAGGTTTAGGTTTAGGGTAAGTGTTAGTTTTAGTGTTAGGGTTAGGGTTACGTTTACGGGTTAGAGTTAGGGTTAGGTTTAGGGTTAGGTTTAGGGTAAGGGTAAGGGTAAGGGTTATTGTTAGGGTGAGGTTAGGGTTAGAGTTAGGTTTAGGGTTAGTGTAAGGGTAAGGGTTAGGGTTAGGCTTAGGGTTAGGGTTAGGTTAAGGGTAAGGGTTAGGTTAGGGTTAGGTTAGGGTTATGGTTAGAGTTAGGTTTAGAGTTAGGTAAGGGAAAGGATTAGGGTTAGGCTTAGGGTTAGGGTTAGGATAAGGGTTAGTGTTAGGGGTTATGGTTAGGGTTAGGGTTAGGGTAAGGGTTAGGGTTAGGGTTAGGGTAAGGGTAAGTGTTAGGTTGGGGTTAGGGTTAGTGTAAGGTTTAGGTTAGGGTTAGGGTTAGGGTTAGGGTTAGGGTAAGGATAAGTGTTATGGTTATGGTTAGGGTTAGGGTTAGTGTTAGGGTAAGTGTTAGGGTTAGGGTTAGCTGTAGGGTTGGGGTTAAGGTTAGGTTTAATTTCGGGTAAGGGTAAGGGTTAGGGTTAGGTTTAGGTTTAGGGTAAGTGTTAGTGTTAGTGTTAGGGTTGAGGTTAGGTTTACGGTTAGAGTTAGGGTTAGGTTTAGGGTTAGGGTTAGGGTAAGGGTAAGGTTTAGGGTTAGGGTTAGGGTAAGGGTAAGTATTAGGGTTAGTGTTAGTGTTAGGGTTAAGTGTTAGGGTTAGGGTTAGGTTTAGGGTTAGGGTTAGGTTTAGGGTAAGGTTAAGTGTTAGAGTTAGTGTTAAGGTTAGGGAAAGGGTAAGAGTTAGAGTTAGGGTTAGGGCTAGGGTAAGGATTAGGGTTAGGTTCAGGGTTATTGTAAGGGTTAGGGTTAGGGTTAGCATTAAGGTTAGGATTAGGGTTAGGGTAAGGGTAAGGGTTAGGGTTAGAGTTTGGGTTAGGGTAAGGGTAAAGGTTAGGGTTAGAGTTAGGTTTAAGTTTAGGGTTAGGGTTAGTGTAAGGGTAATGGTTAGGGTTAGTGTTAGGGCCAGGGTTAGGGTTAGAGTAAGGGTTAGGGTTAGGGTTTGTGTTACGTTTAGGTTTAGGGTTAGGGTCAGGATTAGGGTAAGAGTAAGGGTTAGGGTTAGGGTTAGAGTTAGGATTAGGGTTAGGGTTACAGTAAGGGTAAGGTTACGATTAGGTTTAGGGTTACAGTTAGGGTATGGGTAAGGCTTAGGTTTAGGGTTAGGGTTAGGGTTAGGGATAGGGTAAGGATAAAGTTTAGGTTTAAGGTTAGGGCTGGGTTAGTGTTAGGGTTAGGGTTAACGTTAGAGTTAGTGTTCGGGTAAGGTTAAGGGTTAGAGTTAGGTTTAGGGTTTTGGTTAGGGTAAGGGTAAGGATAAGGGTTAGGGTTAGGGTTAGGGTAAGGGTTAGGGTTAGTATTAGGGTTAGGGTTAGGGTAAGGTTTAGGGTTAGGTTACGGTTAGGTTTAGGTTTAGTGTTAGGGTTTGAGCAAGGGTAAGGGTTAGGGTAAGGGTTAGGGTTAGGTTAGAGTTGGGGTTAAGGTTAGGGTTAGGGTTAGTGTTAGGTTTAGGGTTAGGGTTAGGGTAAGGGTAAGGGTTAGGTTTAGGTTTAGGGTTAGGGTTAGTGTTAGGTTTAGGTTAGGGTTAGGGTTAGGGTAAGGGTAAGGGTTAGGATTAGGGTTAGGGTTAAGGTTAGGGTTAGGTTAGTTTTAGGGTAAGGGTTAGGGTACAGGTAAGGGTTAGGGTTAGGGTTAGGGTTAAGGTTAGGGTTAGGGATAGGGTTCGGGTTAGGGTGACGGTAATGGTTAGGGTTAGGGTTAGGGTTAGGTTTAGAGTTAGGTTTAGGGTTAGGGTAAAGGTAAGGGTTAGGGTTACGGTTAGGGTTAGGTTAAGGGTTAGGGTTAGGTTTAGGGTTAGGGTTAGGGGTTAGGGTTAGGGGTAGGATTAGGGTAAGGGTTAGGGTTAGGGTTAGGGTAAGGGTTAGGGTTAGGGTTAGGGTTAGTGTAAGTTTAAGGGTTAGGGTTAGGTTAGGTTTAGGGTTGGGGTTAAGTAGAGGGTCAGGGTTAGGGTTAGGGTTAGGGTTAGGGTTAGGGTTAATGGTTAGGGTAAGGGTTAGGGTTAGGGTTAGGGTTAGAATTATGGTAAGGGTAAGTGTTAGGGTTAGGTTTAGGGTTAGGGTTAGGGTAAGGTTAAGTGTTAGGTTTAGTGTTAGGGTTAGGTTTAGGGTTTAAGTTTAGGGTTAGGGTAAGGGAAAGGGTTAGGGTTAAGTTTAGGGTTAGGATTAGGTTTAGCTTTAGGGTTAGGGTTAGGGTAAGGATAAGGGTTTAGCGTTAAGGTTAGGGTTAGAGTTAGGTTTAGGGTTAAGTTTAAGTTTAGGGTTAGGGTGAGGGTAAGCTTAAGAGTAAGGGATAAGGTTATGTTTAGGTTTAGGGTTACGGTAAAGGTAAGGGTTAGGGTTAGGGTTAGGGTTAGGTTTAAGGTTAGGGTTAGGGTAAGGGTAAGGGTTAGTGTTAGGGTTAGGGTAAGGGTAAGGGTTAGGGTTAAGGTTAGGGTTAGGACAAGGGTAAGGTTTAGGTTTAGGGTTAGGGAAAGGGTTAGGGTTAGGGTAAGGGTTATGTTAAGCTTTAGGGTTAGATTTAGGTTTAGGGATAGGGTTAGGGTAAGGGTAAGGGTTAGGTTTGGGTTTATGGTTATCGTTAGGTTTAAGGTTAGGGTTAGGGTTAGGTTTAGGGTAAGGGTTAGGGTTAGGGTTAGGTTAAGGGTTAGGGTTAGGGTTAGGGTTAGAGTTAGGTTTAGGGTTAGGGTAAGGGTAAGGGTTAGGGTTAGGGTTAGGGTTAGGGTTATGTTAAGGGTTAGGGTTAGGGGTTAGGGTTAGGGTTAGGGTTAAGATTAGGGTAAGGGTAAGGGTTTGGGTTAGGGTTAGGGTTAGGGTAAGGGTTAGGGTTAGGGTTATGGTTAGGGTAAGTGTTAGGGTTAGGGTTAGTGTAAGGGTTAGGGTTAGGGTTATGGTTCGGGTAATTGTAAGTGTTAAGGTTAGAGTTAGGGTTAGGGTAAGGTTTAGGGTTAGGGTTAGGATTAGGGTAAGGGTAAGTGTTAGGGTTAGGTTTAGGGTTAGGGTTAGGGAAAGTGTTAGGGTAAGTGTTAGGGTTAGGATTAGGGTTAGGGTTAGGGTTAGGCTTAGCGTTAGGGTAAGTGTTAGGGTTAGGGTTAGGGTTAGGGTAGGGTAAGGTTAAGGGTTAAGGTTAGGGGTAGGGGTTAGGGTTAGGGTTAGTTTTAGGTATAGGGTTAGGGTAAGGATAAGGGTTAGGGTTAGGGTTAATGTTCGGTTTATGGTTAGGGTTAGGTTTAGTGTTAGGGTTAGGGTAAGGGTAAGGGTTAGGGTTAGGGTTAGGGTTAGAATTATGGTAAGGGTAAGGGTTAGGGTTAGTTTTAGTGTTATGGTTAGGGTAATGGTAAGTGGTAGGTTTAGGTTTGGGGTTCGGGTTAGGATTAGGTTTAGGGTAAGGGAAAGGGTTAGGGTTAAGGTTAGGGTTAGGGTTAGGTTTAGGGTTAGGTTTAGGGTTAGGGTAAGGATAAGCGTTTAGGGTTAAGGTTAGGGTTAGGGTTAGGGTCAGGTTTAAGTTTAGGGTTAGGTTGAGGGTAAGGGTAAGAGTAAGAGTTAGGGTTACGCATAGGTTTAGGGTTATGGTAAAGGTAAGGGTTAGAGTTAGGGTTATGGTCAGGTTTAGGTTTAGGGTTAGGGTAAGGGTTAGGGTTAGGGTTAGGGTTAGTTTTAGGGTAACGGTAAGGGTTAGGGTTAGGGTTACGGTAAGGGTAAGGGTTAGGGTTAGGTTTAGGGTTAGGGTTAGGGTATGGGTTAGGGTTAGGGTTAGGGTAAGGATAAGGGTTAGGTTTAGGTTTAGGGTTAGGGTAAGGGTTAGGGTTAGGGTTAGGGTTAGTTTTAGGGTAAGGGTTAGGGTTAGGGTTACGGTAAGGGTAAGGGTTAGGGTTAGGTTTAGGGTTAGGGTTAGGGTATGGGTTAGGGTTAGGGTAAGGGTAAGGTTTAGGGTTAGGATTAGGGTTAGGGTAAGGTTTAGCGCTAGGGTTAGGGTAAGTGTAAGGGTTAGGGTTAGGGTTAGGTTGAGGGTTGCGTTTAGGTTAGCGTTAGGGTTAGGGTAAGGGTAAGGGTAAGGGTTAGGGTTAGGGTTAGGGTTAGGGTATAGTTTAGGATTAGGGTTAGGGTTAGGTTTAGGGTTACGGTTAAGGTTAGGGTTAGGGTTAGGGTAAGGGTATGTGTTAGGGTTAGGGTTAGGGTTAGGGTTAGCGTTAGGGTAGAGGTAAGGGTTAGGTTTAGGGTTAGGGTTAGGGTTAGGGTTAGGGTTAGGGTAAGGGTTAGGGTTAGGGTTAGGGTTAGTTTTAGGGTAAGGGTTAGGGTTAGGGTTACGGTAAGGGTAAGGGTTAGGGTTAGGTTTAGGGTTAGGGTTAGGGTATGGGTTAGGGTTAGGGTAAGGGTAAGGTTTAGGGTTAGGATTAGGGTTAGGGTAAGGTTTAGCGCTAGGGTTAGGGTAAGTGTAAGGGTTAGGGTTAGGGTTAGGTTGAGGGTTGCGTTTAGGTTAGCGTTAGGGTTAGGGTAAGGGTAAGGGTAAGGGTTAGGGTTAGGGTTAGGGTTAGGGTATAGTTTAGGATTAGGGTTAGGGTTAGGTTTAGGGTTACGGTTAAGGTTAGGGTTAGGGTTAGGGTAAGGGTATGTGTTAGGGTTAGGGTTAGGGTTAGGGTTAGCGTTAGGGTAGAGGTAAGGGTTAGGTTTAGTGTTAGGGTTAAGATAAGGGTAAAGGTTAGGGTTAGGGTTAGGTTTAGGGTAAGGGTTAGGGTTAGGTTTAGGGTAAGGGTAAGTTTTAGGGTTAGGGTTAGGGTTAGGGTTAGGGATAGTGTAGGGTTTAGGGTAAGGGTAAGTGTTAGGGTTAGTGTTAGGGTTAGGATAAGGGTAAGGATTAGGGTTAGGGTTAGGGTTAGGGTTAGGTGTTAGGGTTAGGGTTAGGTTTAACATTAGGTTTAGTGTTAGGTTTAGGGTAAGGGTAAGGGTTAGAGTTAGGTTTATTGATAGGTTTAGGGTTAGGTTTAGTGTAAGGGGAAGGGTTATGGTTAGGGATACGGTTAAGTTTAGAGTTAGGGTTAGGGTTAGGTTTAGGGTTAGGGTTAGGGTTAGGGTTATGTTAATGGTTAGGGTTAGGGGTTAGGGTTAGTGTTAGGGTTAGGATTAGGGTAAGGGTTAGGGTTAGGGTTAGGGTAAGGTTTAGGGTTAAGGTAAGGGTTAGGTTTAGGTTTAGTGTTAGTGTTAGGGTTAGGGTACGGGTTAGGGTTAGGGTTATGGTTTGGGTTAGGTTTAAGGTTAGTGTTAGGGTTAGGGTTAGGTTTAGGGTTAGGTTTAGGGTTAGGGTAATGGTAAGGGGGAGGGTTATAGTTAGGGATAGGGTTAAGATTAGAGTTAGGGTTAGGGTTAGGGTTAGGTTTAGGTTTAGGGTTGGGGTAAGGTTGAGGGTTAGGGTTATGTTTAAGGTTATTGTTAGGTTTAGGGAAAGGGTAAGTGTTAGGAGTAGGTTTATGGTTAGGGTTAGGGTAAGGATTATGGTTAGGGTTAGTGTTAGGGTAAGGTTTAGGGTTAGGGTTAGGGTAAGGGTAATGTTAGGGTTAGGGTTAGGGTTGGGTTAAGGTTAGGGTTATGGTTAGGGTTAGGGTTAGGTTTAGGGTTAGGGTAAGGGTAAGGGTTAGGTTTAGGGTTAGGGTTAGGGAAAGGGTAAGGGTTATGGGTAGGGTTAGGGTTAGGGTAAGGATTAGGGTTAGGGTTAGCGTGAGGGTAAGTGTTAGGGTTAGGGTTAGGGTTGGATTAAGGTTAGGGATAGGGTTAGGGTAAGAGTAAGTGTTAAGGTTAGGGTTAGGGTTAGGGTAAGCTTTAGAGTTAGGGTTAGGGTAATGGTAAGTGTTAGGGTTAGTGTTAGGATTAGGGTAAGTGTTAGGGTAAGAGTTGGTGTTAGGGTTAGGTTTAAGGTTGGGGTTAAGTTTAGGGTCAGGTTTAGGATAAGGGTAATGGTTAGGGTTAAGTTTAGGGTAAGTGTTAGGGTTAGGGTTAGGGTTAGGGTAAGTGTTAGGGTTAGAATTATGGTAAGGGTAAGGATTAGGGTTAGGTTTAGGGTTAGGGTTAGGGTAAGGGTAAGTGTTAGGGTTAAGTTTAAGGTTAGGGTTAAGTTTAGGGTTAGGGTTAGGGTTAGGGTAAGGATAAGGGTTTAGGCTTAAGGTTAGGGTTAGGGTTAGGTTTAAGTTTAGGTTTAGGGTGAGGTTAAGGGTAAGAGTAAGGGTTAGGGTTACGTTTAGGTTTAGGGTTACGGTAAAGGTAAGGGTTAGGTTTAGGGTTAGAGTTAGGTTTAGGTTTAGGTTTAGGGTTAGGGTAAGGGTAAGGGTTAGGTTAGGGTTAGGGTAAGGGTAACGGTTAGGGTTAGGGTTAGGGTAAGGGTAAGGGTTAGGGTTAGGGTTAGGATTAGGGTTGGTTTATGGGTTAGGGTTAGGGTTAGGGTTAGGGTAAGGGTAAGGGTTAGGTTTAGGTTTAGGGTTAGGTTTAGGGATAGGGTTAGGGTTAGGTTAAGGGTAAGGGTTAGGTTTAGGTTTAGGGTTAGGGTTAGAATTAGGGTTAGGTTTAGGGTTAGGGTACGGTAAGGGTAAGGGTTAGGGTTAGGATTAGCATTAGGGTTAGGGAAAGGGTTAGGTTCAGGGTTAGGGTTAGGTTTAGCTCTAGGGTTAGGGTAAGGGTAAGGGTTAGGGTTAGGGTTAGGTGTAGGGTTGCGTTAAGGTTATGGTTAGGGTTAGGGTAAGGGTAAGGGTTAGGGTTAGGGTGAGGGTTAGGGTAGGGGTTAGGGTTAGTGTTAGGGTTAGGTTTAGGGTTACAGTTAAGGTTACGGTTAGGGTTAGGTTTAGGTTTAGGCTTAGTGTAGGGTAAGGGTAAGTGTTAGGGTTAGGGTTAGGGTTAGGGTAACGGTTAGGCTTAGGGTTAGGGTTAGGGTTAGGTTAAGTGTTAGGGTTAGGGTTAGGGTAAGTGTTATGGTAAGGTTAGGGTTAGGTTTAGGGTTGGGGTTAAGGTTAGGGTTAAGGTAGGTTAAGAGTAAGGGTTAGGGTTAGGGTTATGGTTACGGTAAGGGTAAGTGTTAGGGTTACGGTTAGGGTTAGGGATCGGGGTTAGGGTTAGTGTTAGGTTTAGGGGTAGGTTTAGGTTTAGGGTTAGGGTAAGGGTATGTGTTAGGTTTAGGGTTAGGGTTGTGCTTAGGGTTATGGTTAGGGTTACCGTTAGGGTAAGGTTAAGTGTTAGGTTTAGGGTTAGGGTTAAGGTAACGGTAAAGGTTAGGGTTAGGGTTAGTGTTAGGTTTAGGGTACGGGTTAGGGTTAGGTTTAGAGTAATGGTAAAATTTAGGGTTACGGTTACGGTTAGGGTTAGGGTAAGGGTAAGGGTTAGGGTTAGGGTTAGGTTTAGGTTTAGGGTAAGGGTTAGGGTTAGGGTTAGGTTTAGGGAAAGGGTAAGGGTTAGGATTAGGGTTAGGGTTAGTGTTACGGTAAGGTTTTGAGTTAGGATTAGGGTTAGGTTAAGGGTGAGGGTTAGGGTTAGCATTAAGTTTAGGGTTAGGTTTAGGGTAAGGGTAAGGGTTAGGGTTAGAGTTTGTGTTAGGGTAAGGGTAAGGGTTAATGTTATGGTTAGAGTTAGGATTAAGGTTAGGGTTAGGGTTAGGGTAAGGGTAAGGGTTAGGGTTAGGGTTAGGTCCAGGGTTAGGGTTAGGGTAAGTGTTAGGGTTAGGGTTAGGGTTAGGGAAAGGGTTAGGGTTAGGGTAAGGGTAAGAGTTAGGGTTAGGGTTATTGTTAGGTTAAGGGTAAGGATTAGGGTTAGGTTTAGGGTAAGTGTTAGGGTAATGGTTAGGCTTAGGGTTAGGTTTAGGGTTGGCGTTAAGTTTAGGGTTAGTGTTAGGGTAAGGGTAATGGTTAGGGTTAGGGTTAGGGTAAGTGTTAGGGATAGGGTTAGGGTTAGGATTACAGTTAGGGTAAGGGTTAGGGTTAGGGTTAGGGTTAGAGTTAGGTGTTAGGGTTAGGGTTAGGTTTAGGGTTAGTTTTAGGGTTATGGTTAGGGTAAGGGAAAGGCTTAGGGTTAGGGTAAGGGTAAGAGTTAGGGTTAGGGTTATTGTTAGGTTAAGGGTAAGGATTAGGGTTAGGTTTAGGGTAAGGGTTAGGGTAAGGGTAAGGGTTAGGTTTAGGGTTAGGGTTAGGGATAGTGTAAGGATAAGGGTTATGGTTAAGGTTAGGTTTAGGCTTAGGTTTAGGGTTAGGGTTAGGTTTACCTTTATCTTTTGGATAAGGGTTAGGGTTAAGGTTAGGGTTAGGGTTAGATTTAAGTTTAGGGTTAGGGTGAGGGTAAGGGTAAGGGTTAGGGTTAGGTTTAGGGTTAGGGTTTGGGTAAGGGTAAGAGTATGGGTTAGGGTTATGGTTAGGGTTAGGTTTAGGTTTAGGGTTAGGGTTAGGGTTAGGGTAAGGGCAAGGGTTAGGTTTAAGTTTAGGGTTAGGGTTAGGTTTAGGTTTAGGGTTAGGGTTAGGATAAGTGTAATGCTTAGGGTTAGGATTAGGGTTAGGGTTACGGCAAGGGTTAGGGTTGGGGTTAGGGTTAGGCTTAGGGTTAGGGTTAGGGTAACGGTATGGGTTAGGATTAGGGTTACGTTTAGGGTTAGGGTTACGGTAAGGGTATGTGTTAGGGTTAGGGTTAGGGTTAGGGATAATGTTAGGTTTAGCGTTAGGGTAAGGTTGAATGTTAGGGTTAGGTTTAGCGTTAGGGTAAGTTTGAATGTTAGGTTTAGGGTAAGGGTTAGGGTTCGGTTTAGGATAAGGGTTAGGGTTATGGTTAGGTTAAATGTTAGGGTTAGGGTTAGGGTTAGGGTTAGGGTAAGGGTAAGTGTTAGGGTTAGGGATAGAGTTAGTGTTAGGATAAGGTTAAGGGTTAGGGTTAGGGTTAGGGTTAGGGTTAGGGGTTAGGGTTAGGGTTAGGTTTAGGGATAATATTAGGGTTAGCGTTAGGGTTAGGGTTAGGAAAAGTGTAAGAGTTAGGGTTAGGGTTAGGGTTAGGGTTAGGGTTAAGGTTAGGGTTAGGGTTCGTGTTAGGGTATGGGGAAGTTTTAGGGTAAGAGTTAGGGTTAGGGTTAGTGTAAGGGTTAGGGTTAGTGTTAGGGTTTGGGTTAGAGTTAGAGTTAGGTTTAGGGGTAGGGAAAGGGTAAGGGTTATGGTTAGGGTTAGGGTTATGTTAAGGATTAGGGTTAGGGTTGGTTTAGGGTAAGGGTTAGGATTAAGGTTAGGTTAAGGGTTAGGGTTAGGGTTAGGGTTAGGGAAAGGGTAAGTGTTAGGGTTAGGGTTAGGGTTAGGTTTAGGTTTAGGGTTAGGGTTAGGGTTAAGGTTAGGTTAAGGGTTAGGGTTAGGGAAAGGGTAAGGGTTAGGTTTAGGGTTAGGGTTAGGGTAAGGTTTAGGGTTAGGGTTAGGGTTAGGGAAAGGGTAAGTGTTAGGGTTAGGGTTAGGGTTAGGGTAAGTGTTAGGTTTACGGTTAGGGTAAGGGTAAGGTTAGGGTTACGGTTAGGTTTAGGGTTAGGGTTAGCATTAGGTTTAGGTTTGGGGTTATGTTTAGGGTTAGGGTTAGGGTAAGGGTAAGGGTTAGGTGTAGGTAAGGGTTAGGGTTATGTTTAGGGTTAGGGTTAGCGTTAGGTTTAGGTTTGGGGTTAAGTTTAGGGTTAGGGTTAGGGTAAGGGTAAGGGTTTAGGGTTAGGGTTAGGGTAAGGGTTAGGGTTATGATTAGGGTTACGGTTAGGGTTAGGGTAAGGGTTAGTGTAAGGGTATGTGTTAGGGTTAGGGTTAGGGTTAGGTTAGGATTAGGGTCAGCGTTAGGGTAAGTGTAAGGGATAGGGTTAGGGTTAGGGGTAAGGTAAGGGTAAGGGTTAGGGTTAGGATTATGGTTAGGGTAAGCGTTAGGTGTAGGGTTAGGTTTAGGTTTAGTGTAAGGGTAAGTGTTAGGGTTAGGTTTAGGGTGAGGGTTAGTGTTAGGATAAGGGTAAAGGTTAGGGTTAGGGTTAGGGTTAGGGTAAGGGTTAGGGTTAGGTTTAGGTCAAGGGTTAGGGTAAGGGTAAGTGTTAGGGTTAGGTTTAGGGTTAGTGTTAGGATAAGGGTAACGCTTAGGCTTAGTGTTAAGGTTAGGGTTAGGGGTTAGGGTTGGAGTTAGGGTTAGGTTTAGGGTTAGTGTTAGGGTGAGGGTAAGGGTTAGGGTTAGGGTTAGGGTTAGTGTTAGTTTTAGGGTTAGGGTCAGGGTAAGGGTTAGGGATAGGGTTAGGGTTAGGCTTAAGGTTAGGTTTAGGGTTAGGGTTAGGCTAAGGGTAAGGGTTTGGGCAATGGTTAGGGTTAGGGTTAGGGTTAGGAAAAGTGTAAGGGTTGGGGTTAGGGTTAGGGTTAGGGGTTAGGGTTAGGGTTAGGGTTGGGTTGTGGTTAGGGTAATGCTAAGGGTTAGGGTTAGGGTTAGTGTTAGGTTTAGGGTTCGGGTTAGGTTAAGTGTAAGGGTTAGGTTTAGGGTTAGGGTTAATGTTAGGGTGAGGGTTAGGGTTAGGGTTAGGGTTAGGGTAAGGGTCAGGGTTAGGGTTAGGGTTAGGGTTAGGGTAAGGGTCAGGGTTAGGGTTAGGGTTAGGGTTAGGGATAATGTTAGGTTTAGCCTTAGGGTAAGGTTGAATGTTAGGGTTAGGGTTAGGGTTAGGGTTAGGATTAGGTTTAGGATAAGGGTTAGGGTTATGGTTAGGTTAAGTGTTAGGGTTAGGGTTAGGGTTTGGGAAAGGGTAAGGGTTAGGGTTAGGGTTAAGTTTAGGGTAAGGGTTAGGGTTAGGGTTAGGGTTAGTGTAAGGATAAGAGTAAGGTTTAAGGTTACGGCTGGTTAGGGTTAGGGTTAGGGCTAAGGTTAGGGTTAGGGTTAGGGTAATGGTAAGTGTTGGGGTTAGGATTAGGGTTAGGTTTAGGGTACGGGTAAGGGTAAGGTTTAGAGTTAGGGTTATGTTTATGGTTAGGGTTAGGGTTAGGGTAAGAGTTAGGGTTAGGATTAGGGTTAAGGTAAGGGTAAGGTTTAGGGTTAGGATTAGGGTTAGGTTTTGGGTTGGGCTTAAGGGTTAGGGTAAGTGTTAGGTTTAGGGTTAGGGTAAGGGTAAGGTTAGGGTTACGGTTAGGTTTAGGGTTAGGGTTAGCGTTAGGTTTAGGGTTGGGGTTAAGTTTAGGGTTAGGGTTAGGGTAAGGGTAAGGGTTAGGGGTAGGTAAGGGTTTGGGTTAGGTTTAGGGTTAGGGTTAGCGTTAGGTTTAGGGTTGGGTTTAAGTTTAAGGTTAGAGTTAGGTTAAGGGTAAGGGTTTAGGGTTAGGTTTAGGGTTATGATTAGGGTTACGGTTAGGGTTAGGGTAAGGGTTAGTGTAAGGGTATGTGTTAGGGTTAGGGTTAGGGTTAGGTTAGGGTTAGGGTCAGCGTTAGGGTAAGGGTAAGGGATAGGGTTAGGGTTAGTGGTAAGGTAAGGGTAAGGGTTAGGGTTAGGGTTAGGGTTAGGGTTAGGGTAAGCTTTAGGTGTAGGGTTAGGTATAGGTTTAGTGTAAGGGTAAGTGTTAGGGTTAGGTTTAGGGTGAGGGTTAGTGTTAGGATAAGGGTAAAGGTTAGGGTTAGGGTTAGGGTTAGGGTTAGGGTTAGGGTAAGGGTTAGGGTTAGGTTTAGGTTTAGGGTTAATGTAAGGGTAAGTGTTAGGGTTAGGTTTAGGGTTAGTGTTAGGATAAGGGTAAGGCTTAGGGTTTTTGTTAAGGTTAGGGTTAGTGGTTAGGGTTGGGGTTAGGGTTAGGTTTAGGGTTAGTGTTAGGGTGAGGGTAAGGGTTAGGTTTAGGGTTAGGGTTAGTGTTAGGTTTAGGGTTAGGGTCAGGGTAAGTGTTAGGCATAGGGTTAGGGTTAGGGTTAAGGTTAGATTTAGGGTTAGGGATAGGTTTAGGGTTAGGGTTAGGCTAAGGGTAAGGGTTCGGGTTAGGGTTAGGGTTAGGGTTGGGAAAAGTGTAAGTGTTAGGGTTAGGGTTATGGTTTGGGCTTAGGGTTAGGGTTAGGGTTGTGGTTAGGGTAATGGTAAGGGTTAGGGTTAGGGTTAGTGTTAGGTTTAGGGTTCGGGTTAGGTTAAGTGTAAATGTTAGGTTTAGGGTTAGGGTTAAGGTTAGGGTTAGGGTTAGGGTTAGGGTTAGGGTAAGGGTATGTGTTAGGGTTAGGGTTATGGTTAGGGATAATGTTAGGTTTATTGTTAGGGTAAGGTTGAATGTTAGGGTTAGGTTTAGCGTTAGGGTAACGTTGAATGTTAGGGTAGGGTTAGGGTTAGGTTTAGGATAAGGGTTAGAGTTATGCTTAGGTTAAGTGTTAGGGTTAGGGTTAGGGTTTGGGAAAGGGTAAGGGTTAGGGTTAGGGTTAAGGTTAGGGTAAGGGTTAGGTTTAGGGTTAGGGTAAGGATAAGAGTAAGGTTTAAGGTTACGGCTGGTTAGGGTTAGGGTTAGGGCTAAGGTTAGGGTTAGGGTTAGGGTAAGGGTAAGGGTTGGGGTTAGGATTAGGGTTAGGTTTAGGGTACGGGTAAGGGTAAGGTTTAGAGTTAGGGTTATGTTTAGGGTTAGGGTTAGGGTTAGGGTAAGGGTTACGGTTAGGATTAGGGTTAGGGTTAGGGTAAGGTTTAGGGTTAGGTTAGGGTTAGGGTTAGGTTTAGGGTTAGGGTTAGGGTATGGGTAAGGTTTAGGGTTAGGGTTAGGGTTAGGTTTTGGGTAGGGCTTAAGGTTAGGGTTAGGGTTAGGATAAGGGTAAGGGTTAGGTTTAAGGTTAGTGTAAGGGTTAGGGTTAGGGTTAAGGTAAGGGTAAGGGTTAGGGTTAGGGTTAGGTTTATGGTTAGGGTAAGGGTTAGGCTTAGGGTTAGGTTTAGGTTTAGGGTAAGGGTAAGTGTTAAGGTTAGTGTTAGGGTTCGGTTAGGGTTAGTGTTTGGATAAGGGTAAGGGTTAGGGTTAGGGTTAGGGTTAGGTTTAGGGTGAGGGTTAGGTTTAGGGTTAGGGTAAGGGTAAGTTTTAGGGTTAGGGATAGAGTTAGTGTTAGGATAAGGGTAAGGGTTATGGTTAGGGTTAGGGTTAGGGTTAGGGGTTAGGGTTAGGGTGAGGGTTAGGGATAATGTTAGGGTTAGCGTTAAGGTTAGGGTTAGGGTTAGGTTTAAGTTTAGGGTTATGGTAAGGGTTAGGGTTACGGTTAGCGTTAGGGTTAGGGTTAGGAAAAGTGTAAGAGTTAGGGTTAGGGTTAGGGTTAGGGTTAGGGTTAGGTTTAGGGTTATGGTTAGGGTAATGGTAAGGGTTAGGGTTAGGGTTAGGGTTAGTGTTAAGTTTAAGGTTCGGGTTAGGGGAAGGGGAAGGGTTAGGGTTAGTTTTAGGCGTAGGGTTAGGTTTAGCGTTAGTGTAAGGGTTAGGGTTAGGGTTAGAGTTAGGTTTAGGGCTAGGCTAAGGGTAAGGGTTATGGTTAGGGATAGGGTTAGGTCAAGGGTTAGGGTTAGGGTTTAGGGTTAGGATTAGGGTTAGGGTAAGGGTTAGGGTTAGGCTTAGGGTAAGGATTAGGTTTAGGGTTAGGTTTAGGGTAAGGGTAAGTGTTAGGATTAGGGTTAGGGTTTGGGTTAGAGTTAGGGTTAGGGTAAAGGTTAGGGTTAGAGTTAGGTTTAAGGTTAGGGTAAAGGTAAGGGTTATGGTTAGGAATAGGGTTAGGTTAAGGGTTAGGGTTAGCGGTTAGGGTTAGGGTAGGGTAAGGGTAAGTGTTAGGGTTAGGGTTAGGTTTAGGGTAAGGTTTAGGCTTAGGGTTAGTGTTAGGATAAGGGTAAGGGTTAGGTTTAGGGTTAAGCTTAGGGTTAGGATAAGGGTTAGGTTTAGGGTAAGGGTAAGTGTTAGTATTAGGGTTAGGGTTAGGGTTAGGATAAGGGTAAGGGTTAGGGTAAGGGTTAGAGTTAGGGTTAGGGATTAGGGTTATGTTTAGGTTTAGGGTTAGGGTTAGGGTAATGATAAGGGTTAGGGTTAGGGTTAGGGTTAAGGTTAGGGTTAGGGTTAGGTTTAGGGATAGGGTTAGGGTAGGGTAAGGGTAAGTGTTAGGGTTAGGGTTAGGGTTAGGGTAAGGGTTAGGCTTAGGGTTAGGGTTAGGGTTAGGTTAAATGTTAGGGTTAGGGTTAGGGTTAGGGTAAGTGTTAGGGTAAGGTTAGGGTTAGGTTTATGGTTGGGGTTAAGGTTACGGTTAGGGTAGGTTAAGGGTAAGGGTGAGGATTATGGTTAGGGTAAGGTTAAGTGTTAGGGTTACGGTTAGGGTTAGGGATCGGGGTTAGGATTAGTGTTAGGTTTAGGGGTAGGTTTAGGTTTAGGGGTAGGGTAAGGGTAAGTGTTAGGGTTAGGGTTATTGTTAGGTTCAGGGTTAGGGTTAGTGAAAGGGTAATGGTTAGGTTTAGGGATAGGGTTAGGGTAAGGTTAGGGTTAGGGTTGGGGTTAGGGTTTGGGTTAGGGTTAGGTTTAGGGTTAGGGTTAGGGTAAGTGTAAGGGTTAGGGTTAGTGTTAGGTTTAGGAAAAGGGTAAGGGTTAGGGTTAGTGTTAGGGTTAGGGTAAGGTTTAGGGTTAGGGTTAGGGTTAGGTTAAGGGTTAGAGTTATGGTTAGCATTAAGGTTAGGGTTAGGGTGAGGGTAAGGGTAAGGGTTAAGGTTAGAGTTTGGGTTAGGGTACGGGTAAGGGTTAGGATTAGGGTTAGATTTAGGGTTAAGATGAGGGTTAGGGTTAGGGTATCGTTAATGGTTAGGGTTAGGGTTAGCGGAGGGATAGGGTTAGGGTAAGGGTTAGGGTTAGGTTTAGGTTTAGGTTTACGGTAAGGGTTAGGGTTATGGTTTGGGTAAGGGAAGGGTTAGGGTTAAGGTTAGGGTGAGAGTTAGGATTAGGGTTAGGGTTAGGGTAATGGTAAGGGTTAAGGTTAGGTTTAGAGTTAGGGTTAGGTTAAGGGTAAGGGTTAGGTTTAGGGTTTGGGTTAGGTTTAGGTTTAAGGTTATGGTTAGGGTTAGGGTATGGATAAGGGTTAGGGTTAAGGTTAGGGTTAGTGTTTGGGTTAGGGTTAGGGTTAAGGTTAGGGTTAGGGTTAGGGTAAGGGTAAGGGTTAGGGTTAGGTTTAGGGTTAAGGTTAGGGTAAGGGTAAGGTTAAGGGTTAGGGTTAGTTTTAGGGTTAGGGTTAGGGTTAGGATTACGGTTAAGGTAAGGGTAAGGGTTAGGTTTAGGATTAGGGTTATGGTTAGGGTAAGGGTTAGGGTTAGGGTTAGGGTTAGGGTTAGTGTTAGGGTAAGGGTAAGTGTTAGGCTTACGGTTAGGGTTAGGGTAAGTGTTAGGGTAAGGGTTAGTGTTAGGTTTAGGTTTTGTCTTAGGGTAAGGGTAAGTGTTAGTGTTAGGGATAGGGTTAGTGTTAGCATAAGGGTAAGAGTTAGGGTTACGGTTAGGGATAGTGTTAGGGTTAGCTTTAAGGTTAGGGTTAGGGTTAGGTTTAGGGTTAGGTTTATGATAAGGGTAAGGGTTAGGGCTAGGGTTAGGGTTAGGGATAGGTTTAGGGTTAGGGTTCGTGTTAGGGTATGGGGAAGTGTTAGGGTTAGGGTTAAGGTTAGGGTTAGGGTTCGTGTTAGGGTATGGGAAGTGTTAGGGTAAGGGTTAGGGTTAGGGTTAGGGTAAGTATTAGGGTAAGGGTTAGGTTTAGGTTTAGGTTTGGGGTTAAGGTTAGGGTTAGGGTTAAGGTAAGGGTAAGTGTTAGGCTTAGGGTTAGGGTTAGGGTAAGTGTTAGGGTAAGGGTTAGGTTTAGGTTTAGGTTTGGGGTTAAGGTTAGGGTTAGGGTTAGGGTAAGGGTAAGTGTTAGGTTTAGGGTTAGGTTTAGGGTAAGTGTTAGGTTTAGGTTTTGGGTAAGGGTAAGGTTAGGGTTACGGTTAGGTTTAGGGTTAGGGTTAGCGTTAGGTTTAGGGTTGGGGTTAAGTTTAGGGTTAGGATTAGGATAAGGGTAAGGGTTAGGGGTAGGTAAGGGTTAGGGTTAGGTTTATGGTTAGGGTTAACGTTAGGTTTAGGGTTGGGGTTAAGTTTAGGGTTAGGGATAGGGTAAGGGTAAGGGTTTAGGGTTAGGATTAGGGTTAGGGTTAGGGTTATGATTTGGGTTAGGGTTAGGGTTAGGGTAAGGGTTAGTGTAAGGGTATGTGTTAGGGTTAGGGTTAGGGTTAGGGTTAGGTTAGGGTTAGGGTCAGCGTTAGGGTAAGGGTAAGGGATAGGGTTAGGGTTAGGGGTAAGTTAAGGGTAAGGGTTAGGGTTAGGGTTAGGGTTATGGTTAGGGTAAGCGTTAGGTTTAGGGTTAGGTTTAGGTTAGTGTAAGGGTAAGTGTTAGGGTTAGGTTTAGGGTGAGGGTTAGTGTTAGGATAAGGGTAAAGGTTAGGGTTAGGGTTAGGGTTAGGGTTAGGGTAAGGGTTAGGGTTAGGGTTAGGTTTAGGTTTAGGGTTAGGGTAAGGGTAAGTGTTAGGGTTAGGTTTAGTGTTAGTGTTAGGATAAGGGTAAGGCTTAGGGTTAGTGTTAAGGTTTGGGTTAGGGGTTACGGTTGGGGTTAGGGTTAGGTTTAGGGTTAGTGTTAGGGTGAGGGTAAGGGTTAGGTTTAGGATTAGGGTTAGTGTTAGGTTTAGGGTTAGGGATAGGGTAAGGGTCAGGGATAGGGTTAGGGTTAGGTTTAAGGTTAGGGTTAGGGTTAGGCATAGGTTTAGGGTTAGGGTTAACCTAAGGGTAAGGGTTAGGGTTAGGGTTAGGGTTAGGGGTTAGTGTTAGGGTTAGGGTTGTGGTTAGGGTAATGGTAAGGGTTAGGGTTAGGGTAGGTGTTAGGTTTAGGGTTCGGGTTAGGTTAAGTGTAAGGGTTAGGTTTAGGGTTAGGTTTAAGGTTAGGGTGAGGGTTAGGGTTAGGGTTAGGGTTAGGATAAGGGTTAGGGTTAGTGTTAGGGTTTGGGTTAGGGTTAGGGTTAGGGTTAGGGTTAGGGGTTAGGGTTGGGGTTAGGGTTAGGTTTAGGGTTAGTGTTAGGGTGAGGGTAAGGGTTAGGGTTAGGGTTAGGGTTAGTGTTAGGTTTAGTGTTAGGGTCATGGTAAGGGTTAGGGATAGGGTTAGGATTAGGTTTAGGTTTAGTGTTAGGGTAAGGGTAAGGGTTAGGGTTAGGTTTAGGGTTAGTGTTTTATTTAGGGTTAGGGTCAGGGTAAGGGTTAGAGATAGGTTAGGGTTAGGGTTAAGGATAGGGTTAGGGTTAGGGATATGTTTAGGGTTAGCGTTAGGGTTAGGGTAAGGGTAATGGTTAGGGTTAGGTTTAGGGTTAGGAAAAGTGTTAGGGTTAGGTTTAGCGTTAGGGTTAGGGCTTAGGGTTAGGGTTAGGGTTAGACTTAGGGTTTGGGTTGAGGTTAGGGTAATGGTAAGGGATAGGGTTAGGGTTAGTGTTAGGTTTAGGGTTCGGGTTAGTTTAAGTGTAAGGGTTAGGTTTAGGGTTAGGGTTAAGGTTATGGTTAGGGTTAGGGTTACGGTTAGGGTAAGGGTTAGGGTTAGGTTTAGGGTGAGTGTTAGGGTTAGTGTTAGGGTTTGGGTTAGGGTTAGAATTAGATTTAGGGTTAGGGTAAGGGTAAAGTTTATGGTTAGGGTTGGGTTAAGGTTAGGGTTAGGGGTTAGGTTTAGGATTAGGGTTAGGGTAAGTTTAAGGGTTAGGGTTAGGGTTAGTGTCAGGTTTAGGTTTGGGGTTCAGGTTAGGGTTAGGGTAAGGGTAAGGGTCAGGGTTAGGATTAGGGTTAGGGTTAGGTTTATGGTTAGAGTTAGGGTTATTTTTACGGTTATGGTTAGGATTAGGGTTAGGGTTAGGGTTAGGGTTAGGGTTAGTGTTAGAATAAGGGTAAGGGTTAGGGTTAGGTTTAGAGTTAAGGTTATGGTAAGGGTTAGGGTTAGGATTAGGTTTAGGGTTAGGATAAGTGTAAGTGTTAGGGTTAGGGTTAGGGTTAGTGTTAGGATAAGGGTAAGGTTTAGGGTTAGGGTTAGGTTTAGGTTTAGGGTTAGGGTTAGGTTTTGGGTTAGGGTTAGGGTAATGGCAAGGGTTAGGTTTAGGGTTAGGTTTAGGGTTAGTTTTAGGGTTAGTGTTCGTGTTAGGGTATGGGGAAATGTTAGGGTTAGGGTTAGGGTTAAGGTTAGGGTTAGGGTTAGGGTTCGTGTTAGGGTATGGGGAAATGTTAGGGAAAGGGTTAGGGTTAGGGTTAGGGTAAGGGTTAGGGTTAGTGTTAAGGTTTGGGTTAGAGTTAGAGTTAGGTGTAGGGGTAGGGTAAGGGTAAGGGTTATGGTTAGGGATAGGTTATGTTAAGGGTTAGGGTTAGTGGTTAGGGTTAGGGTTAGGGTTAGGGTAAGGGTTAGGGTTAAGGTTAGGTCAAGGGTTGGGGTTAAGGTTAGGGTTAGGGTTGGGGTAAGGGTGAGTGTTAGGGTTAGGGTTAGGGTTAGGCTTCATTTTAGGGTTATGGTTAGGATTAGGGTTAGGGTTAGGGTTAGGGTAAGGATTAGGTTTAGGTTTAGGGTAAGGGTTAGGGTTAGGCTTAGGGTTAGGGTTATATTTAAGGTTACGGTTAGGTTTAGGGTTATGGTTAAGGTTTGGGTTAGGGTTAGCGTTAGGGTAAGGGTAAGGGATAGGGTTAGGTGTAGGGTTAAGGTAAGGGTAAGGGTTAGGTTTAGGGTTAGGTTTATGGTTAGGGTAAGGTTTAGGTGTAGGGTTAGGGTTAGGTTTAGGTTTAGGGTAAGGGTAAGTGTTAGGGTTAGGTTTAGGGTTAGGGTTAGTGTTAGGATAAGGGTAAAGGTTAGGGTTAGTTTTAGGGTTAGGGTTAGGGTAAGGGTTAGGGTTAGGGTTTGCCTTAGGGTTAGGGTAAGGGTAAGAGTTAGGGTTAGGGTTAGGGTTAGTGTTAGGATAAGGCTAATGCTTAGGGTTAGTTTTAGGGTTAGGGTTAGGGGTTAGGGTTGGGGTTAGGGTTAGGTTTAGGGTTAGTGTTAGGGTAAGGGTAAGGGTTAGGTTTAGGGTTAGGGTTAGTGTTAGATTTAGGGTTAGGTTCAGGGTAATGGTTAGGGATAGGGTTAGGGTTAGGGTTAAGGTTAGGGTTAGGGTTAGGGATAGGTTTAGGTTTAGGGTTAGGGTAAGGGTAAGGGTTAGAGTTAGGGTTAGGGTTAGGAAAAGTGTAAGGGTTAGGGTTAGGGTTAGGGTTAGGGTTAGGGTTAGGGTAATGGTAAGGGTTAGGGATAGGGTTAGGGTTAAGGTTAGGGTGAGGGTTAGGGTTAGGGTTAGGGTTAGGGTAAGGGTTAGGTTTAGGGTTAGGGTTAGGGTAAGCGTTAGGGTTAGTGTTAGGGTTTGGGTTAGGGTAAGAGTTAGGTTTAGGGTTAGGGTAAGGGTAAAGTTTATGGTTAGTGTTATGGTTAGGTTAAGGTTAGTGTTAGGGGTTAGGTTTAGGATTAGGGTTAGGGTAAGTTTAAGGGTTAGGGTTAGGGTTAGTGTTAGGTTTAGGGTTGGGGTTAAGGTTAGGGTTAGGGTTGGGGTAAGGGTGAGGGTTAGGATTAGGGTTAGGGTTAGGGTTAGGGTTAGGGTTCGTTTTAGGGTTACGGTTAGGATTAGGGTTAGGGTTAGGGTTAGGGTAAGGATTAGGTTTAGGTTTAGGGTAAGTGTTAGGGTTAGGCTTAGGGTTAGGGTTATGTTTAGGGTTACGGTTAGGTTTAGGGTTAGGGTTAAGGTTAGGGTTAGGGTTAGCTTTAGGGTAAGGGTAAGGGATTAGGTTAGGGTTAGGGTTAAGGTAAGGGTAAGGGTTAGGGTTAGGGTTAGTGTTATGGTTATGTTAAGGGTTAGGTTTAGGTTTAGGGTTAGGATTAGTGTAAGGGTAAGTGTTAGGGTTAGGGTTAGGGTTGGGTTAGGGTTAGGGTCACCGTTAGGGTAAGGGTAAGGGATAGGGTTAGGTTTAGGGTTAAGGTAAGGGTAAGGGTTAGGGTTAGGGCTAGGGTTATGGTTAGGGTAAGGTTTAGGTGTAGGGTTAGGTTTAGGGTTAGGGTAAGGGTAAGTGTTAGGGTTAGGGTTAGTGTTAGGATAAGGGTAAAGTTTAGGGTTAGGGTTAGGGTTAGGGTTAGGGTTAGGGTAAGGGTTAGGGTTAGTGTTAGGTTTAGGGTTAGGGTCAGGGTAAGGGTTAGAGATAGGCTTAGGGTTAGGGTTAAGGTTAGGTTAGGGTTAGGGATATGTTTAGGGTTAGGGTTAGGGTAAGGGTTAGGTTTAGGGTTAGGGTTAGGGTTAGAAGAAGTGTAAGGGTTATGGTTAGGGTTAGGGTTAGGGCTTAGGGTTAGGGTTAGAGTTAGGGTTAGGGTTGGGGTTAGGGTAATATTAAGGGATAGGGTTAGGGTTAGTGTTAGGTTTAGGGTTCGGGTTAGGTTAAGTGTAAGGGTTAGTTTTAGGGTTAGGGTTAGGGTTAGGGTAAGTGTTAATGTTAGTGTTAGTGTTTGGGTTTGGGTTAGAATTAGGTTTAGGGTTAGGGTAAGGGTAAAGTTTATTATTAGGGTTAGGGTTATGTTAAGGTTAGGGTTAGGGTTAAGGTTAGGGTTAGGTTTAGGGTAAGGATAAGGGTTAGGGTTAGGTTTAGGGTTAGGGTTAGGGTAAGGGTAAGTTTAAGGGTTAGGGTTAGGTTTACGGTTAGGGTTAGGGTTAGGGTTAGGGTTAGGTAAGGGTATGTGTTAGGGTTAGGGTTATGGTTAAGGTTAGGTGTTATTGTTAGGGTTATGTTTAGGGTTAGGGATAGGGTTAGGTTTAGGGTTACAGTTAGGGTAAGTGTTAGGGTTGGGGTTAGTGTTAGGGTGAAGGTTAGGGTTAGGGTTAGGGTTAGGGTTAGGGAAAGGGTAAGGTTTAGGGTTAGGGTTAGGGTTACGTTTAGGGTTATGGTTAGGGTTAGGGTAAGTGTTTGTGTTAGGGTTAGGGTTAAGGTTAGGGTTAGGGTTATCATTAGGGTAAGGGTAATGGTTAGGGTTATGGTTGGGGTTAGGGTTAAGGTTAGGGTTAGGGATAGGATTAGGGTTAGGGATAGGTTTAGGGTTAGGGTAAGGGTTAGGGTTAGGGTTAGGGTTAAGGTTAGGGTTAGGGTTATCGATAGGGTAAGGGTAATGTTTAGGGTTAGGGTTGGGGTTAGGGTTAAGGTTAAGTTTAGGGATAGGATTAGGGTTAGGGTTAGGTTTAGGGTTAGGGTTAGGGTTAGGGTTAGGGTTAGGTTTAGGATTAGGTTTATTGTTAGGTTTATGGTAAGGATAAGGGTTAGGGTTAAGGTTAGGTTTAGAGTTAGGATTAGGGTTAAGGTTAGTGTAAGGGTAAGGGTTACGGTTTAGGTTAGGTTAGGGTAAGGGTAAGGGTTAAGTTTAGGGTTAGGGTTAGGTTTAGGATTAGGGTTATTGTTAGGGTTATGGTAAGGATAAGGGTAAGGGTTAGGTTAGGTTTAGGGTTAGGGTTAGGGTTAGGTTAGGTTAAGGTTAGGGTTAGGGTTAGGGTAAGGATAAGGGTTAGGGTTATGTTTAGGTTTAGGGTTAGGGTAATGGTAAGGTTAAGGGTTAAGGTTAAGTTTAGGGTTAGGGTTAGGGTTAGTGTTAGGGTTAGGGTTAGGTAAGGGTATGTGTTAGGGTTAGGGTTATGTTTAAGGTTAGGGGTTAGGGTTAGCGTTAGGGTAAGGGTAAGGTTTAGGGTTAGGGTTAGGGTTAGGGTTAGGGTAAGGGTAAGTGTTAGGGTTATTCTTTGGGTTAGGGGTTAGGGTTAAGTTTACGGTTAGGGTTAGGGGTAAGGGTAGGGGTTAGGGTTAGGGTTAGGGTAAAGGTTAGGGTTAGGGTTTAAGTTAGGGTTAGGTTTAGGGTTAGGGAAATGTTAAGGGTTAGGGTTAGGTCTAGGGTAGGGTTAGGGGATAAGGTTAGGGTTAGGATTAGGGTTAGGGTGAGGGTAAGGGTAAGGTTTAAGGTTAGGGGTTAGAGTTAGGGTTAGGGTTAAGGTTAGGGTTAGGGTTAGGGTTAAGGTAAGGGTAAGGGTTAGGGTTCAGGTTAAGGTTATTGTTACGGTTAGGGTTAAGGTTAGGTTTAGGGTAAGGGTAGGGTTTAGGGTTAGGCTTAGTGTTAGGGTTAGGTTTAGGGTAAGGGTAAGGTTTAGGGTTAGGGTTAGGGTTAAGGTAAGGGTAAGGGTTAGGGTTAGGGTTAGGGTTAGGGTTAGGGTTAAGTTTAGGTTTATGGCTAGGGTAAGGCTTAGGGTTAGAGTTAGGGTTAGGGTTTGGGGTAGATTTAGGTTTAGGGGTTAGGGTTCGGGTTCGGGTTCGGGTTAGGGTAAGCGTTAGGGTTAGGGTTAGGGTAAGGGTTAGGGTTAAGGATACTGTTAGGGTAAGGGTAAGGGTTAGGGTTAGGGTTAGGGTTAGGGTTAGGGTTAGAGGTTAGGGTTATGGTTATGGTTAGGGTAAGAGTTAGGGTTAGGGTTAGGGTAACGGTAAGTGTTAGGGTTAGGAGTAGGGTACGGGTAAGGGTTAGCGTTAGGGGTTGGGTTAGGGTTAGGGTAAGGGTTAGGTTTAGGGTTAGGGTTAGGGTAAAGGGTTAGGTTTAGGGTTAGGGTTAGGTTTAGGGTTAGAGTTAGGGTTAGGGTTGGTAAGGGTAAGGGTTATGGTTAGGGTTAGGGTTAGGGTTGGGTAAGGGTATGGGTTTGGTGTAGTGTTAGTGTTAGGGTTAGGGTTAGGGTTGGGGTTAGGTAAGGGTAAGTGTTAGGCTTAGTGTTACTGTTGGGGTTAGGGTTAGGGGTTGGGGTTAGGGTTAGGGTAATGTTTAGGGTTAAGGTTAGGATGAGGGCAAGTGTTAGGCTTAGGGTTAGGGTTAGGGTAAGTGTAAGGGTTAGGGTTATGGTTTGGGTTAGGGTTAGGGTAAGTGTTAGGGTTAGGGTTAGAGTTAGGGTTGGGGTAAGGGTTAGGGTTAGGCTTAGTTTTAGGGTAAGGGTAAGGGTTATGGTAAGGGTTAGGGTTCGAGTTTGGGTAAGGGTAAGTGTTAGTGTTAGCGTTAGGGTAAGGGTTAGGTTTGGGGTTAGGGTTAGAGTAAGTGTAAGGGTTAGGGTTAGGGTTAGGCTTAGGGTTCAGTTTAGGTTTAGGGTTAGGGTAAGGGTAAGGACTAGGGTTAGGATTAGGGTTAAGGTTAGGGTTAGGGTTTGGGCTAGTGTTAGGTTTACGATTAGGGAAATGTTAAGGGTTTGGTTTAGGTCTAGGGTTAGGGTTAGCGGTTAGGGTTACGGTTAGGGTTAGGGTTAGGGTTAGGGTTTGGGTTAGGGTTAGGGTAAGGGTTAGGGTTAGGGTTAGGGTTGGGCTAAGGGTTAGGGTTAGGGTTAGGCTTAGGGTAAGGGTAAGGGTTAGGGTTAGTTTTTGTGTTAGGGTTAGTGTAAGAGTTAGGGTTAGCGTAAGGGTGAGGGTATGGTTACGGTTAGGGTTAGGGTTAGGGTAAGGGTTAGGTTTGGGTTAGGGTTCGGGTTAGGGTTAGAGTTAGGGGTTAGGGTAAGGGTTAGGGTTACGGTAAGGGTTAGGTTTAGGGTTGGGGTAAGGGTAAGTGTTAGGTTTAGGTTTAGGGTAAGGGTTAGGGTTAGGGTTAGGGTTTGGGTTAGGGTTAGGGTTAAGTTTACGGTTAGGGTTAGGGTAAGGGTAGGGGTTAGGGTTAGGGTTAGGGTTAAGGTTAGGGTTAGGGTTTGAGTTAGGGTTAGGTTTAGGGTTAAGGAAATGTTAAGGGTTAGGGTTAGGTCTAGGGTATTGTTAGGGGATAAGGTTAGGGTTAGGATTAGGGTTAGGGTGAGGGTAAGGGTAAGGTTTAAGTTTAGGGGTTAGAGTTAGGGTTAGGGTTAGGGTTAGGGTTAAGGTAAGGGTAACATTTAGGGTTCAGGTTAAGGTTATTGTTACGGTTAGGGTTAAGGTTAGGTTTAGGGTAGGGTAGGGTTTAGGGTTAGGCTTAGTGTTAGGGTTAGGTTTAGGGTAAGGGTAAGGTTTAGGGTTAGGGTTAGGGTTAAGGTAAGGGTATGGGTTAGGGTTAGGGTTAGGGTTAGGGTTAAGTTTAGGTTTATGGCTAGGGTTAGGGTTAGGGTTAGGGTTAGGGTTAGGGTGAGGGTGAGGGGTAGGGTTAGGGTTAGGGGTTAGGGTTCGGGTTAGGGTTCGGGTTAGGGTAAGCTTTAGGGTTAGGGTTAGGGTAAGGGTTAGGTTAAGGTTAGTGTTAGGGTAAGTGTAAGGGTTAGGGTTAGTGTTAGGTTTAGGGTTAGGGTTAGAGATTAGGGTTATGGTTAGTGTCAGGGTAAGAGTTCGGGTTAGGGTCAGGGTAACGGTAAGTGTTAGGGTTAGGGTTAGGGTTAGGGTAAGGGTAAGGGTTAGTGTTAGGGGTTGGGTTAGGATTAGGGTAAGGGTTAGGTTTAGGGTTAGGGTTAGGGTAAGGGTTAGGTTTAGGGTTAGGGTTAGGGTTAGGGTTAGGTTTAGGGTTAGGGTTAGGGTAAGGGTAAGGGTTAGGGTTATGCTTAGGGTTAGGGTATGGTTAAGGTTAGGGATAGGGTTAGGGTAAGGTTTAGGGTTAGGGTAAGGATTAGGGTTGGGGTTCGGGTAAGGTTTAGGGTTAGGGTTAGGTTTAGGTTTAAGGTTAGGGTTAGTGTTAGGGTTAGGGATAGGGTTAGTTTAAGTGTAAGGTTTAGGGTTAAGGTTAGGGTTAGGGTTAAGTTTAGGGTTAAGTTTAGGGTTAGGCTAAGGGATAGGTTTAGGGTTAGAGTAAGGGTTAGGGTTAGGGTTAGGGTTAGGAGTTAGGATAAGGGTAAGGGTTAGGGTTAGGATTAGGGTTAGGTTTCGGTTTAGGGGTTACGGTTAGGGTTACGTTAAGGTTAGGTTTAGGGTTAGGGTTAGGGTAAGGTTAATTATTAGGGTTAGAGTTAGGGTTAGGGTTAGGGTTAGGGTTAGCTTTTAGGGTTAGGGTTAGGTTTACGGTAAGGTTAAGGGTTAAACCTAACCCTAACCCTAACCCTAACCCTAACCCTAACCTTAAACCTAACCCTAACCCTAACCCTAACCCTTACCCTTACCCTAAGCCTAACCCTAACCCTAACCCTAACGCTAACCATTACCCTAAACCTTTTTTATAACAAATATGGGAGTATTCCAGGGATTGGTAGATGGTTCAAGATGTCCCTGCTCTAATTGTTCCTGCAACAAATGAAGAGCAGCCTGAATCTTTTCTTGAGGCATGGACCACTGGTGTATCCAAACCGGATTGTCAGATTTCCAAGTTATTTTATCGGCTTGGAGTGCAGGGGGAGCAGTGGTCTTTAGGAAAAAAGGTGGGTCCCAAGACCTTTTCTATCCCATTTATGGGTGCGTATAATTGGGTGACTAGTTCCTTGCTCATGCTTTCCCAGCCCTTTTCCTGGCAAATATCCAGACTTGAGCATCATGTTAGTCACATTCTCATTAGGACTGAACATGATAACTCCCTTTTGGCTCATTATATCTCTCCCCCATAGATTTACAGGGAGTCCGTCCACCACAAAAGGTTTAACTGTCCCAATGTTTCCCTCTGGGTCTGTCCATGTTAATATTTTAGAACTCTGGAGTGTATTTTGAGTCTGCCCAATACCTTTTAAATGGGTAGCGGTGGGTTCCAGAGGCCAAGAGATAGGCCAATATTGTTTTGCAATGACAGTAGCATCGGCCCCTGTATCTAAAAGACCCAGGAATTGTTTTCCTTCCAAAAAAAGTTTTAAAGTTGGTAGAGATTCTGTCAATTGATGTACCCAAAATATATCTGTTGATCCTGGGGTAGAATTGCCACGCTGGGGATGCTTATATGGGAACTGTCCTGTTACGGGCAGAGGGAGGGCTTGTGCAATGCGTTGGCCTGCCGATATGACAAGAGGGCCTTGAGAGGTATGAACTAAAATTTTTAATTCGCCTGAATAATCGGTGTCAACCACCGAGGGAATGACAGAGAGTCCTTGCAGTGAGTTTGAAGCTCGGCCTATAATAAGAAAAAACATTCCTGGCGGGGGAGGCCCGAACCTTCCAGATTTTATAACAACTGTTCCTTCCTCTGGAGTTATAATTCTGGTGGTGGAGGAACAGAGGTCCAGTCCTGCGCTGCCTGCAGTGGCTCGGAACAAGTCTGAGTCAGCGATGTTTGCATCAGAGGCAGATTTTGGGCGGGAGGGGTTATTGGTTGTCGTGGTGGGTAGGTAGGGCCCCCTACTGGGGCCCATAGCCCGTTTCCGGAGACCGCAGATAAAGGCTGGCCATTTATATCGGTCTTGGACCGGCACTCTCTAGCCCAGTGAGGGCCTCTTCTGCATTTAGGACAAAGGACAGGGGGAAGGGGGAGGGGAATCGTCCCAGGAACGTTGGGTTGTTTAATAGTTCCAGGGCATTCTCTAGCAAAATGTCCAATTTGTCCACATTTAAAACAGTTTTTAGGGCTAGATATTCGTCCTAGTTTTCCTGAAGGTGGAGTCTGGTTTTGGAGTATGGCTCCAATGGCCAAATTGATAGATTTAGGCATTTTATGTTCAAAGGAATCCACATCATTGCAAATTTTAATCATACCATTTAAATCTAGAGTCTTTGTTTTGCCTCTTAAAGCAGTTTTACAGGCTGCATTAGCATTTTCTATGGCCAACTGTCTAACTATAATATCATCTGTATCTACCTCACCTAATATTCTTTCAGCTGCTTCTAACAGTCTGGCAACGAATTGAGAATATGGTTCATTATTGCCTTGTACTACCCTGGAAAGAGATGTAGTAACCGCTCCTGCAGCAGGCACTGCTCTCCAGGCAGCCAGGGCAGCCTGAGCAGTCTGGGTTAATATTCCTGCAGGGAGTTTTTGTTGTTTTTCCTCCGAGGCAAATTTGCCCCTCCCTGAAATTTTATCAGAAGACCATGAAGCCATTTGTGTATGTTTTTTTTATTGGTAATGGCTTGATTTTCTGCCTTATCTATAAATTCAGCTTTCCAGGTTAGATATTGACTCCTGGTTAAAACAGACTGTACAATCTTGTGCCACTCAAGAGGCAATAAATGTCCCTCACCCCCGAGGCCCTCCAGTACTGTTAAAGTAAAAGGGGCGTTAATTCCATAATTCTTAACAGCCGAATGTAGTTCTTTAATTTGTTTAAACGTCAATCTCCTATATGTAATTTGAGAATCTCTCCTTGCCTCCTCCTGATCACCCCCTTCCTCCTCGGAGGCAGAGGAATCTAGGTTTTGTCCCTCCCCCTGCCTTCTGGTGGTGTCCACCTCCTCCTCTCCCGCTGCTCCTCTCTCCCCCTCTTGTTCCCGAGGTTGAGTGTTAGAGCGAGTAATTACGGGGAAGGAGAGGGAAACAGTTTGCGCCAGGATCTGGGTCTATTATTGAGGCTCTTTGAGGCCGAGGGTGTTTTAGCGGGCTTGTTACCCGAGGCATGGGGGGTAGTCATGGTTTCCCCAACAAGATCCATTTGTAAATCATGAATTTGCAAAGTGAGGTCCCTTAACTCTCTTTTTAAATGAAGCACGTTTTTTAATTCTGTCACTTGTTTCAAGAGAGAGTCTTTGGATTTAAGGAGACCTTGCACCTCCGGAGGAACAGAAAATGATCTCACCATTTCCTGTGGTGGGGCTGACGGGAGAGAGGTGTCTGGATAGGGGGGAGGGGTGGGCCAGTGAAGGGCCCTTATCTCTGGAGTCTGTGTAGCTGCAGAAACTTGGGGAAGAGGAAAAGGGCCATATCTTTCTTCCTCATAATGCGCTGCCTCCTCCTCTAGCTCCACCTCAGAGGGGGGGTTGAGCCTGCCATTATCAGGAGAAGTCTTAGGAATAATAGGATAAATATTTTTATAAGGTTTTAGTGACATATTTTTCTTTTTAGTATTGTTCTTGATGCTGTCTTCTAAAGGGGGTTGGACTTGTTCCTCTTTTTCGGGGATTAAAGGTGGCGCCAAGAGGCATCCTGAGGGCACAGGCTCATCAATCACAGAGGGAGTGCGCGAGCCAGGCCGAAGGCCAGTGACCAGATGTTTTTCATTATCACTTTCGATTTTGCGAGACGGGCAACGTGACTCCATTAGGTAATCCTCTGTTAAAGCTAGTAAGCGATCACTGTCACCTCCCTACTCTGCTTCCTTTAAAATATCTCTAATAACCCCATAGAAGCTAAAGAAGGCCTCGGGGACTTCCTCTCCCTGACGGAGTAAATCATTGATATTTTTTCCTACCTTATTCCAAGTAAGGGGATGGATGTCTGGTCCGTGCAAGACCAACCACGGACACTTTTCTCCAACAAAACAAAAGAATTTTACCAAATCATTCTTTTTAATGCTTATTCCTCTCTCCCTAAGTGATCCTTTCATTTCTTTAAAAATAAAACCTCTTTTATTTATTTTAGGGTTAGGGGTTTGGGTTAGGGTTATGGTAAGGGTTAGGGTTAGGGTTAGGGGTTAGGGTTAGGGTTAGTGTTAGTGTTAGGATTAGGGCTAGGTTAAGGGTAAGTGTATGGGTTAGGGTTAGGGTTAAGTTTAGGTTTAGGGGTTAGGGTTAGGGTTAGGGTAAGTGTTAGATTTAGGTTCGGGTTAGGGTAATGATAAGTGTGAGGGTTAGGGTTAGGGTTAGGTTAAGGGTAAGGTTAAGGTTAGGTTTAGGGTTAGGGTGAGAGTTAGGGTAAGTGTTAGGGTTAGGGTTAGGGTTTTGGTTAGGATGAGGGTAAGGGTTAGTGTTAGGGTTAGGGTTAGGGTAAGGATTAGGGTTAGCGTTAGGGTTAGGAAAAGGGTTAAGGTTAGGGTTAGGGTTAGGGTTAGGATAGGGGTAAGGGTTAAGGTGAGGGTTAGGTTTAGGGTTACGGTTAGGATTAGGGGTTAGATTTAGGGTTAGGGTAAGGGTTAGGTTTAGGGTTAGGGTAAAGGTAAGGGTGATGGTTAGGGTTAGGGTTAGGGTTAGGGTAAGGTTTATTTTTAGGGTTAGGGTAAGTGTAAGGGTTAGCGTTAGGGTTAGGT